>JACAXG010000017.1:425999-450090 GCA_018881555.1 Amblyornis subalaris | reverse complement strand
AGCCGGGAATGTTATCATCTGCAGAAGTTCCTGATGCCAGCACTGTCTAAATGTGGACACCTCCCCAGTGGAACGTGCCTGTCATGCCTGCTAGCAGAGGGAGTGCGTCTGACTCACTCAGTTCAGTTCCAAAGGGAAAGGAGATCTCCACAGCGTGGGAATGTGCTTGCTCTTGATGACTCCCACAYGGAGCCTCAACCACCAGCAGCTTCAGGACATTAAATTTACTCCCCACCTACAACAAAAAAGCAAAGCTGCAGCGGGCAAGGCTGAGCAGCTCTTGCACGTCACAATCAAGGAGTCTGKGTGCTGCTGCTGTTTACTGGGCAAGTGGATACAGACCCCAGTTTAGAACAAGACCTTCCCCTCTCTTTGTAAGTTTCTGGATGTTGTGCAGAACCAATCTCTGCCATCTTCTCAGGGGATCTCTGTAGGCTGCTGTGGACGATAGATCCTGCTCCAGCTTTCCTCCTGCATGCTGCAGGTTTCATCTGCCCCAGTCTAGTTAGTGATAACTTTAAAGCAAATAATGCATCACTTGTTACAAGGACTTTCTTTTTCCTCAGTGTGCTGCCTGGCATCTCTCTGGGCAGGTTTTTTGTTGTTGACTGCACTAGCTGTGCAGCAGCTGTGCCTCTCACCTGTTCTCCAAAGCACTGTACTGCAATATAAAGGAATTCACTCCACACTCACACTCTTCTGCAAAAGATGTGGGGGAATTTCCATTTATGACGAAAAAAAACGAAAGAGAATCTGGGAAGGAAAAAGAAGCCACCATAGACTTTGCTCATCAATAGGTCTATATCAAATATCTAAACCTCAAACCTCCCTGTTCAAGCTTGCAAGAACAGATGCCTTCCACGCTTGCCAGGAAGTCATAACGAAGCACAGAATAAAACACGTCCATAAACTGATGAGATTCTTTACATGTGAGGATAGCCCTAAGGTTCAGCCACTGAACCCACTGTATTGCAAAAAGCAATAGCTGAAATACGACAGTAGATAAGTTAAGATGGCTTTCTGAATAAATTGGGAAGAATTTTGAAAAACGTTTGTAAAATCAAGAAATTTCTGAAAAAAGTTGCAAGCATGCAGTTTTAAGAAATAGCAAAGTTTAGTGGTTTTTTTTTTAATGGTCAGAATTTTTACTTGGGGCATCATGTGAGACTAAGATAAACCTGTTTAAAACAAGGAAAAAGACTTTGTATGGTCACTGCCAAGTATCTTGCTGTTTGCACTGTTTTTGGCTATGTGATGGAAAATGAATTCCAGTTATATATAGCATTGTCAATCAGGTTGATTTTACTCCCTCAAAATATGAAGTGAGTTTCAGAACCAGCAACTGAGATAAGACTACTTCAGAATAGAAGGAAATAGAAAAAAAGTCCTTAGGCGTTTTTGTTTTGTTTAGTTTTATTAAATTTCTTTTGTACCTCTTCAGGGAAAAATATAATCTTCATTGTATATCATAAACTACTGGTAAAGCTACTTAGGACAAAAATAGCCACTTCATTGCTGAGAGGAGCCAGAACACATAAATGCTGCTGTATTTAATTTAAAATTAAATTTAATTTATGACCTGGTTCTACTTATGTGCAGGAAAATATTTAAGGGAGAAGTTATTGCTGTGTCCTCACTTGATGCCTTTCCTAGAACAGCTAACAGCTCCAGAAACAAAATTCCGTTTGCCAAATAATTACAAACTTTAGGGATGGTTATATTAAATAACCAAAGAGCAATTCAGGCCTTTCTAATTCAGGAAACTGAAGCTGTCTTTAAAGAATAGCTGTCTCCTATGGGGAAAAGTAGTAATGAAATTATATCATTAGTACAAAGATTAATACAATTTCAAGAAGATATTCTTGGTCATCAGCTTAATATAAAGACATAGAACTGGAAAGTAATCATCTGACTCCAGAAATAACTACTGGCTCTGTCAGGAACTGTAACATGTCAGACATGAAACTGAATGACAAAGTCTTGGAGAAAGCTAAACCCAGAAACAAAAAACCACATTTTGTATTTTGTAGCGGCTGATGGTTGCTCTCCATGGTCAGAAGAGATACACATGACAACAATCTGATGTAGAAAAAGTATTTTGAAGGGATTTTCAAAGCACATTTCTTTGAGCTTACCACGTGAATTTGTTTCAGTTAAATGCTTGCAGTTTCTGAGGAGTTCTCAAAGTTACCACATGAATATTCGGTCGAACATTGGGGCAGTCACCTCCCACRCACCAGCAAAGGCACGAGCACAAGTCTTGCTGTTTGAACTTATCCAGCTCATCACATAATTATTGCAAAGACTGGAGAATGTACATTCCTAAATTTTGTTCTACTGTACAGGTTAAACACTGCTTGTTTGTAATCATAAGGACAGGAAATAGGAAAAGGGTAGGGGAAAACAGGAATTTGAATCTTTAGCACATTTCAGAGAAGTCAATGGGAAGTGATTAAGAGACCAAATAATCACTTGATTTTAAGCAAAGCTCAATATGGGTGCTGCTTCCACCTATGAAGCAAAAATAATGGCTAAATTTTTCAAAGACAAAAGTCCTTTCCCAGGGAAATGTTGTCCAACAGGTAGCAGTGAGGGTTGAAAGAAAAATTTTCAGTTCTTCCTGAAAGACCAGCACTAATGAAAGCAGGTTCATGGAACGTGTGAAATATTAACCCTGGGATTACTGAGATTGTAGTGGTTATGTGTAAGGAATGTTTTAATGCTTATATTTAAGGAATATTTGGGGAATGGTATGCTACATCAGAAAGTTTAAATATTGCTTTACATCCTACGTATGTTGTACTTCTAGACAATTTAGCTCTATAAAATCAAATCATCAGAAGAATTTATTTACTTTCTGATATCTTTGAACGTTCCTGAAACATTTTAAAGTTTGTTTCTTTTTTTCCCCCCGTAAATTTTATTTCATAAAAAGAGAAAGATGGAAGTCACTCCTCTGCATTCCAAGCAAGTAAAATGATATTTGGTCATTTTATTATGTCACTGCTCTGCATATTGCAAAACTGTAATGCTATGTAGACTAAGTTATTGTTGTTTATGACACCTTGGGTGTGCTGTTAATTCAGTCAGCAGAGAGGTTGGTAAATAAGTACTTAGCAGTCTGTCCTCCTTATGCATTTATCAGCTTTATTTAAGGCAATTGATCTGCTAAGCTGGGGGTTGTTTCTACAGACACCTGCTCTGATCAAAAGGAGACACACAAGCAAAAATTCTCAAAGCAGCCGACTTGTGGGTTTGAAATGCATGGCACTCATGGACTTTATGGGAAGATGCACAGCTACACTATAAATTTTTTTGAAAGGCGAAAGCAGAAACGCGTGCATATGATAAGATAGTGTTAGAAAAGCCCTCATATTAGAYTTTTGTCTGGGCCTTTGAAGGCAAATGCAGACTGATCTTTACCTCTAAGTCAGATTTATATTTACCTCTTACATGCTCATTTTTTCCCCTGCTGTTTTTCAAATATCTTCACTTGCCTTTACCCTCTGCAAGAGGGAGATATGTGTGTGTATGAGTGAGACAAGTTATTAGTCTGAGCCACAAAGACTGGTAGCTCTGGAGTGAAAAAAAAACCCAACTCCAAAACCCCAGTTTTATTTGTTCTGAGTGATTTTCTCTTAGTTTCTTTGTACACATTAACACGGATTCTCTTGGAATGGGCTCAGGTGCTCCGTTTCTTGTGTTGCTACCAAATAAGCTGGTTTTGAGAAGTTTAAAAGACTCCTGCTGGGAAGAAGAGGAACATATAAAATTAAAACAAACATACAAACAAACAAAATCCAACACAAAACAAAAAGCTGTTCCTAATTTGCAGTATTTTCATTTTGAGAAGGCTATCAGATATTTCACCTAATCATTTAACAAAGTGCGTTCAGAACTGCTCTGGGTAACAGGTTTGAGCTGATGGTGCTGTGGAAGTCTTAAATCAGGGTTTCATTGCTTTAGTCAGCCTGAATTGGTGCCTAGATGTTCAGAGAATCATAGAATTTGGTTTGGATTGGAAGGGACCTTAAATATCATCTAGTTCCAACCCCCTGCCATGGATAGGGACACCTTCCAATAAACCAGTTTGGATGTTATTTGGATCTAGGGGTTTTTTTGTGTTAAAAACAAAGATAAGAGCTGTGCAAAACTTAGTCTTCACAGCAGTTATACAAAGACTTTCTGTGCTTTAACCACTTGCGCATTCTTTGCTTCCGCAGAGTTGCTTTCTGTCTGACATTTCAATTAGGCTACAAGTGGTAAGGGAATCACTACAGTAGGTGGGAAAAAGGACCCTTTCACACCCTTAGGCGTCAATAGTGTATTCAGGGTTATAAACATAGAAAATATAAGTATCAGAGAGGACTCAACCATGTCTCATGCATTTCAGGAAAGAAATGACATGGCCTCTGAGAACTTGTAGATGACTGTATCAATTGCTGTGGGCATCCAAGAGATAGAGGGATGATCACATTTCCCAGACTTATCAGTTTTATTTCGAATTTTTAAGTAGAGACCAGGTTGGGCTTTCCTTTTTCAAGAAAACTTTGGGGGTTTTTATGAACAGCGTTCTTATTGGTGGTGTGACTTTCCATCAAAAATCCCAACTTTCCATCAAAGTCCACCCAGATCAGCTAACCTGACAGAAATTAGGGGAAAGGAAAAATAGTGCTGGGAGGATAAGGAGAGATTGGTGGATAATGAAATACTTCCCTTTCTCACTCAGCTCTTGCTCACACATTGGCTCATTCCCAATCCATATTCCTGGACCCTATTTACTTGCAGCGGTGCCCTGGGGATTTCCTCCAGCTTTGGGACTCCTCCAGCCAGTGCAAAGCCAAGTGGATTGGTCTCATTTGTGTCAGCTCAGACTCACCTGGTTCTCAGAGATGTAAACACACAGTGTCAGTGAGAGGCTGGGGGTTTATAGTGCAGAAAAATACCAGGTACTTGCAAGCCTCTCCTTCAAAGGGTCAGTGCACTCTCCAGATCCTGCCTAGAAAGGTGTCTGTCCAAAGCCCTTCATACTCCCATCCCTTGGTGAATGGTATCTCATTCAATGTGAGAAGAAGTTCTGGAGGTCTGGAGAGACTGGATGTATTAGTGTTAAATGACACTTTTATTCCTATCTAGATCTGGGAAAAAAGAGAGACCATGGCATCCTTCGAAGCAACACTGTCAAAATTTAAGAAAATATATTTATAAAAAAAGTTAAGTTTATTGGAGCAGAGGCCATCTGTTTGATGTATGTTTACAGAGCACATACTACGAGTTACCTGTCTGCTGCTTAATATCTTGTATTCTTGTGATTGTAATAACACTTAATTGTAATAATTTGTGCCTTATCTGAAAAGTGAGATGCCTGGGGAATTTAGTCAGGGGAAAAAGCTAAGGCAAATTATAACAACAACAGCAACACACAAACAATTATAGGAGAAAAAATAGAGAGGCTCAGTACATCAGAAACTGTTCCCTGAGTAGCATAATTGTTGTTGCTTGTTTTGGGTGTTTTTTTAAATGAAAAAACTTTTTCAAATGCACAATGAAAATGGAATGTACTTTGAATAGAAGTGATATCTGCATGAAACCATTTTTAGTAACATTATGGTAAAGTAAGGATAACCAGCTAACCTTGATTGACAAGAGTAACACTTCCTTGATTGACAAGAGTAACACTTCCTATCTCATTTTTACAAATAACACATTTTACCAGGACAAATTTCCAGAATTTGCCTACATGCATATGTTTGTATCACCTAGATAGATAGATAGGCAGACAGATAGATAATGTATTAATTGATTAAGAAAAGAAAATTCAATATGTTGAAAAAAAAATCTTTTTACCATTTAAACTCCATTATCTTTACTGTGATCACATCCCCATAATCTTCAATAATGTTTGAAAATACAAAGTTATATGCACTGCTCCCTGAAATCAAACAATCATCTTCAATCACAGTAAAAATTACCTTCACAGGCCTCTTGCCATTGAAAACTTATTTTTATAATAACAAGGCTGAGGCAAAATCTTCACCTCACATAAAACTATTTTAAAGAAAGAAGAAGGGGACAAGAAAAGGTATTTCTGGCTTATATTTTAATTTTTCCTCCCAAACTTTAAGCCAAAATAATTAGTAAAAACAAAGTCACAAAATAGCTAAAATTTCCAGGGGAAAGACAAGCCGTGTTATTTTACCATCTCTAGTGCCATTTATTTAAATGTCTATCTATGTATTATTATTTTGAAGTAAATGGATGTCGAATGTTAGGCATCCTACTGAGATTACAAATGCTGGGCCAAATTCTGTAGCCACACCAACCAATTTCAGATCTTTTTGAGAGAGAAACAAATGGTAATTTTATATGCATTTAGAGTGCATGAAAAAAAAAAAAACCAAACCAAAACATCAGCTTTGCAGATTTTTTTGTATTGTCTTGAGTACGTTCATTAATATTGTTGTAATTTATGATTAAAACACCAATTTCAGGATTTTCCAGTTCTGAAACTACCAGGGGAAAGTAGTTGAACTAGTAAGGTTTCCAATTCAGTAGAAGTTCTACTTCAGATTCAACTGAAATTAGAATAACCCAAATTCCAATCCCATTTGAGTCCAACAGAAACAAACAATAGTAGTTCGTGTTTCTTTCCAATAGAAAAAAAAAGGTTTATGGATTTGAACTCTTTTGGACTCCCTGGCTGTGAGGAGCAGGGTGTCAAAGATGGTGAAACACTGGGGCACCAGGGGCAAAAGGGAACTCACATCATGAGTGCTGAAAAAGAAAGTAAAGCTGAAATTGGAATTGGCCAACTCCTGATAAACAAAATGAGGAAAAGATGACAACAACAACAAATCTCAGCCACCTTTCTTGGCTGTGAGAAACACCTCAGAAACAAAAGAACAGTCATAATTTGGTCCAGCAAAGGTCTCCTTTTTTTACACATACACTGTACTCTATAATAGCTTATAAAACACTCATACCTACGCTCAGGCATTCCGAGAAATACTGTTGAATTTAAACTGATTTGGGCAGATGGAATAAAAAGTTGCTAAAATGCTATAATTTATTTGGTTAATGGATTCTTTAAAAGACTCCTGCCTGCCCATGGAAAATAGGTCAATTTAGAAATGGAAGCAAACAAACAAAAGAGTGAAATGGTAGTTGGCTTAATGAACTTTTCAGGGATACTTTATTACAATTGATCTAGTTCTCCTGATTTTCTCTCTAGGTGCTGTTATTCTTGAATAAGCAACCTTTAATTTCATTCTCAGGCTTTTAAGGAAGGATGCCCTTTCTCCCCACTTTGCTTAATGAATTGTAATTCCATTATATCCTTATGCATTTAGTGATTACAGTCACTTAAAAAATCCTACATAAAACATGCACTGTACACTTGGTGACTTGAATAATGGTAATTTAAATCCAGAACATATCTTTTTTAGTCCTCTGAGTACCTGAGATACAGGCCAAGTGCAACAAACACATAGAGAACCCAAATTAATACTGTATATTGTCATTCATTAAGATGCCTTATTTCAACAGATGACTTCTTTTTTTTTTTCTTTCTGCTTAATTTCTTCCCAAAGAGCTGGCTGAGGGCCTGGCTCCAGGCTCTGCTCTTGTGCAGATTTTCAATACAATGTTGGGGCAAGCTTCAGTGCTCAGTTCACCATCTCCAGTTAATGCCTCTGTTCTGTTTCATTCTTGTTTTGGAGACAGAAACCATTAACTTTCTTAGGTGCTCAAATATTGTGCTAACAAGGATCAATAACACTTCAGTTTTGGCACTGGACAAAACAAGCAGGTGAAATAATGATAGAGAAGGGTGGTAATGCTTTTCCATGCCTGTACATGGCTAGAGTGAAAGAAATGCTTTGCACAGACATCCCTTATGCTGTTTAATGCTCATCAGTAGGTGAAGCCGTCCGTGAAGATGCTCCAGTGAAGAACACAGCCAACATGACATCATGTAAAAGTGAATCCTCCTTTCCCTCTCTGTCCTATTTCAAAAGAAACAGGCTCATATATAAAGAATGTTTTTCCACGTGAAGCAAAGTCATTCTTTTCTCTTGGCATGTGATTTGGTTGTCTTACAAACTGKTTTTTTTCTCCTTAATAATGAAAGTATTTTCTTGTAAAGTTATCAAAATTAAGACCACTCATACAATTTGAAAAGCACAGGATATGTTCTTATCTTCTGAAATCACTTTCATCTTACAAGCTCTCCCTGAGATGTGAGCAGTGAAGGCAACCATCCCAGTTCAGCTCTGAGACCATCTTGGAAAGCAGAGGAAATCAGACTCACAAAAGATGTGGTTGCTCTAGAGCCTCAACTGAAGTTTTTAAAATCTGCAGCTCACTCTGTGAGGCATCAAAGTCTGATGTCGCATAATTTTTAAGCACTACAATTTCTCTCTCTTATTCAAAATGTCATTTTCAGGGCTTAAGTTAAAGAACATCACAATGTCTAGACAGTGGGTGTGTGTCCCAGAAAAATGCTTTTTGTCAGAGGAAAACACATTGTTTTTACATGCTGATGAAAGAGCTGTTAAAAGTGGTTGGTTTTAATTGTTTCTAATGTGTAGCATGCTATACCTTTTATAAGCAAAAATGTCAGCGCCTGTAAGGAGAACACAAGTCTGCCAGGTCACTTTTGTCTGCAACCTCTTGCAGGTTATAAGGCTCTCAGGCATGGAATTCCACAAATTGAGTTTTGAAAAACACTGTGCTAGATCCAAATAATAAAAAAAACCAAAAAACAAACAATCCTGGATGCACGTGTTCAGAGCATAGTGACTGAACCATTTATTTAGAAAGCAGAATTGAGTTGTAAACAACCCATTGGGTCCAACTCTGACCACTAGGGTAAGAAACGGTGGCCTTGAAATAACCTTTTTTCAGTGTAGGTAAAAATATAATATTTATAAAGTGAATAAGGAAAAGAAAAAAAGAAACTTCAACCTTAAGGTCAAAAAAGGGAGAATTTAATGGCTTGGACTTTAGTAGGAGAGTAATCTGCTGTTTGGATGAATAACAAAACCGTTGTTCAGAAGAGCCATACACAACGAAATGGGACCTTCCTGAAACAGAGGAACAAGTCAGCTGTCTGTCAAAAACAAAAGCTGCATAAAGAAATGTCCTTCACTACCAACTGTCCATCAAGAGAGGAAAAAATGAATCCAGGAGGAACGTGCAATACTAAATCTGTGTTGCTCCCTTTGCACTGCAGGGACAGAAGCTGTTGCTGGCAGCTGTGATCTACAAGGCATAGAAACAGCAAGTGATCTTGAGTGGGGGAATATAACATATTTATGTGGTTTCCTCCTTAAAAAACATTAAAGATGAGGGTGGGTAGTATGTGTACAGACTAGATATGTGGCAATATGACACCTGTGTGGGTGATTGCAAACAGTCACTGAGGCAACAAGAACAGACTTCTCACCAAGAAATCCCAGAAGGGCTTGCAGCCTTTTTTGAGGAACTGAGTCAGCCTAGAATCACTGTGATTGATAAGTTTTGGATAAATAACATAGTTTCCATGTCGCAGAGCTTGTTTGAGTATATCTTTGTGGCTCTGCATTGTGCTACATATCTGCCAACACAAACACAGATTAAAGAAAATAGGTTGTGCTCTGGTGAGCACCCCCAAAATGGGTTAATTTGATGTTACATGTTCTTCACTTGCAAATATTTTGAAGAGCTCCAGAAAAAGACTCTGCTGCATTTGTTCCTTACTCCTACCACTGTTGTGCTTGACTGCAGTGAACTCATATCTTAGTTTTTTAAAAGCCAGAGCATAAACTATAGCTCAAACATATGCATGACAGCTGGGGAACTGGTCAAAGCAACACGTTCAGGAAGCTGTTCCAAATCCAGCCGTACATTCTTGTTGCTGAGGGAACACAAATCTGGTGGACATTAAGACCCATGGGGTTCTGGCTGAATCCTCTTGTTGCTTGAGGGGTTCCCTCCATAGTCCCTGTGTGGGGTTACCCTCGGCCGACTGCCAGGTGTCCACTAAGGTGTGGACACTCCCACACCTCAGCAGGACAGGGGGACAAAACAAGACCAAAAATCTTGTGGGTTGATATAAGGACAGGGAAATCACTCATCAAAACAGACTCTGTTTAGGAAACACGAATTTAATTGACGATGGGTCTGCAGCAGGTCTGTCCTGGAGTTAACTGGAACTGGTTCTGTCTGACTCTGGTGGCAGCTCCTGGTGTCTTCTCACAGAGGCCACACGTGTAGCCCCGCACCGCAAAAACGTTGTCGCATAAACCTAATAAAATCTTTCAACCCATGATCTGAGACCATGAGACCCTGGTATCTCCTGATTGGATCACTTAGTGTGTCTAAGTGTGATTTATTATTTTTCTCCATTTTTTTCTCTGTTTTTATGCTGAAAAAACAATAACTAGATATTTTCACAGACCATTACTTTCATTCAAAGAATCATAAAATTATTAAGATGAGAAGAGATGAGATTCTCCAGTCTAATCCCCTGTTCAAAGCAGTGACAGCTAGAACAGGTTGCTTGTGACCATTTACAGTCCCCCTTTGAATATGAATGGATGTAAGGATATAAGACTCCACAACCTCTCTCAGCTGAACAGCTCCACTGTTAAACCATCCTCACGGTAAAAATGTGTTTTCTTATATAGAATTTACTGTATTTCAATTTTCCCATTGCCTGTTATCCTTTCACTGAGAGGAACTGGGCTTCAAAGCACTCTTTCCAGATCATACTAATCCAGTTTTAGTGGAGATTCCCCAGTGCTCCTGCACTGCAGGGCTACATCTTTTCCTCATTTTGTTTTTCTGCCTTCCCTTGCTTTAATTACGAGGTTGTCACAGATGGAGTCATGCACTTCACTCATAAGAGAGAAGCAACAATACACTTTACTGATATAAAACAGAGAGTTAACAAATTCAATGGTAAATGCCACATTGGTTTAACAAGATTTGACATCAAGGTAAACTTGATCATTTACTGCATAGAGGACGGGGTCTGACGAGACTGTCAGGGAGACCCTCCCACTGAGATTCCAAAAGGACTCCCTTGCTTTCTGAAGTTTCTTGAGAGGAGTCCAGGTGCAACAAGGGATCTCTCAGCCTCGAGGAGAAACCCAGGGAGGTGTCACTACTGAAGGGGAGGTCCTGTTGTGCAGCCCAGTGCCCTGCAGGAGAGCTCAGTGGGCCCTGGGCTGTCCACTATTTACAACATAAGATGATTGACATCTAAGTCACATTTGCACACCAGCAAGTCGTCTGGGTCACCATTCCAGACAGCCCTTGGCTACCATGTCACCATCTGTCCCCCAAACGCAGAGTAAGCTGGATGCAGCCACCACAATCCCCACCGGTGCTTATGGATGAAGCTGGCAGGGGGAGCACACACCACCACAGAGGTGAAAAAAGTTCTCTCCATCTAATTTTTTCAGGACTGATTATATCTCTAAAAGATAGCCCAGCTCTCTTTGGCAGGTCAACTGCAAGCTCTTGAGTTTGCTTTGGGAATTAACTATTGGGCAAAATTTTATCACCTGTGGTACATGAGTCAGACTGGATGATTACGATAAGCGTTTTTAGCCCCTGAGTCTATGATTCTCTTCTCTCTTAGTCTTGTATTCTCTTGTATCCCACTCTTGCATACTTGTCTGTCCTAGGGAATCTGACACAGCACAGAATTATTTGGCTGTAATCCTTTTCTCTAGCGTTTCCCTGTGTTTTAATTTAGTACAACAGGATCAGCTTTTCCCATTCATCTCAGTAGGAGACTGGAGAGGCACAATAGAAACAGTACCATGAGAGCAGGAAGCAAGGAGGGGCAGTACAGCAAAACTCATAGAATCTGTTATTTTAATTTGATTACTAATTAGCAAAACAATTTGCAAAAGCAGAGCTGCAATATATGTCACATGCTGGCTCCGTCTGCCTCCTGATACTGATGACGTGCTTGATTCATTGTGCTTTTTTCCTCTCTTTTTCTTTCCCCTCCTGTTGTGTTAGCACCAGCTCATCAGAGCCTGTGGCCATTAAGATCTTTCCTTGGGGAGAGCGGAGCCAGAATCTGGAATTTGACCATATACATAATTTACTCTTCCAGGGCTATTTGTGTTTATCAGGCTCACGGTGTCAGAAGATTGTTCAGCACTTCAGGTGTATTTGATTCATCAGTATCTGGATTGCTGACCTTCATGAGATCTGCCAGGATTTCTTTTTGACTGGAGGGTTCAGGCCAAGGTATCCTCTCTTCTGCAGTCTGAAAGCATAGAATAGACTCCTTGCCTACTGGCAACCTCAGGCAGATGCAGGAATGAACCTGTGTGAAACAGTTTACAGCACAGATGATCTTGGGGCATTGTCAGAGCTCACTGATGTCAACGAAAAGATCATTGGATTTTCTGCTTGTTTAGGCAGATTAATAAAGGCCTAGGGAATAAACGCAAGATTCACCAGGACAGGCACAGTCATCTGTGCTGCACTCAAGTAACACCAAGCACAACCTCTGTGGATACAACACCTTGTGGGCCTGGTTGATCCTTTGAAATATTCTTCAATGGATAACTCCCTTTTCAAAGATGAAATTCTAATTTGACCAGTTTATCCCCACTTTGATCCCCCTGCCCCCATTAAGAAACCATTCAACATGTCAAGATCTGCTTGGTCCATTCCTAGATTTATTTTACATTCCCTGAACAGGAAGTGAGAGCCTACATCATACATACAGAACAATTTCTATCACCAAAATGCTACGGTGATTTAGAAAAATGCAGTAATAAAAAATATCACTTTGAGAAAACAACCTCAGTGTTCAGATTTTTACTCATAATTCCAATCAAAATAAGGGAAAACCCTGTCCTGGATTCTTCTCTTTTCAGAAGCCAAATCTGCAATTCAGGCAGTCCTAAACTTTAAGAATTATAGGATTAGCCACACTATACTTCTGTAATGAAGCCACCAAATCCTCCTTGTTTCTCTGTGATCAAAATATTTACCTCATGTATGTCTGCAACTTGATTTTTTAAAAAGGTTTTATTTCTCACAAAGATACATTTTAACAAGTTTAATAGGTGATAGAATCACAGAATGGTTTGGGTTGGAAGGGACCTTATAGATCATCTCATTGCAATCCTCCTGCCATGGGCAGGGACAAATTTTACTGGACCAGGTTGCTCAGAGCCCCATCCAACCTGGCCTTGAACATTTCCAGGGATGGGACATCTGATGAGGCATCCACAACTTCTCTGGGTAACCTGTTCCAGTGTCTCACCACCCTCACAGTAAAATAATTTCTTCCTAATGTCTGACAGAAATCTACCCTTTTTCACTTTAAAGCCATTCCCTTTGTCCTGTCACTACATGCCCTTTTCAAGACCCCCTCATCATCACTTGAATTTTGTCATTTTCAACACTAATTTGAGATTTCTTTTCCACTTCTGTTTCCTTCTTACTTGTTGCAAGTCTTTACAGCTCTCTCAGTCAGGCTTGTACTTTCAATAGGTTAGGTTCAAGGCAGCCTCAGGTCCCTTCTTGCTAACTTATTTTGCTAGATGGGTCCTGAGACCTTCAACACTTGCCACTGAGCCTGTAAAACACATCTATAAATTATGGGGTGTGTATGATATGTGTCTCCCACCTGCATTGACGACTCACTCAGTCTAAGCAAATAATGCCAGTATCTTTATCTCACCATTCTCTTGCAGGTGGTTTTGGGTAAACACCACAGCAGTGCTGTTCCCAACACCATGGTAAGGCCTTCCCCAGGATTTCCTTACTTACAAGCATTCTTGAAATACACCACTTTTTAACTCCACAACAATGCATATTCTTTATGAGGTGTGCATGCAACCTCCACTTAAAGGAGAAACACTGTGCTGAGAAGAAATGAATCCCCCAGCTCTTTCCTCAGTCAGATGTTACCAATATCTCTGTTCCTCTGTCATTTCCTATCCATGAAACTAAGTATTTGTCCTGTGTGTGTCCTTGGATATTTATCAACAACCAATTTATGATAACTATTCTTCTGTAAAATTGCTGAGTTTCTTGGACCAGCCCTTAAGACACAAAGCTTCCCAAGTCACCAGATTTGTAATCTCTAATGTCAGCACAGTGAAATATGAGTGGTATTTTTATATGATTATTCCAAATACCACGTAATTGTTGAGAATAATTAAAATGCAAATCCAGTCAGTGATAGAACTTCATAATAGAGTCACACTACCAAACACATGCACATAAACACACTCATTTGCATGTATATGCACAGAAAACCTCATATGCAAATAAGGGGTCCAAAGCATCTGTCCATCTTTATGTTTCTGAGAAACAGATTTCATATGAGCCAAAATTGCATTCAAATCGAAGGCCTTGGGATAAAGACCACCAAAAAAGGTAATAGGATGCAAGGATTACCACTTGCCAAAATTCCTAGTCTCAAAGAGCTCAATGTGTGTCAGCAGAGACAAAGAGAAGAGAAAATGAACCAGTGCAAAGTGGAAATTCATTTATAATAAACAGGTAGCATTCATTTCTATCAATAAAGAAGTATACAGAGTTAGAAAATAAGCTCTGAGATTTCAAATAAATTCTCTTTCTATGATGAACTTGCTTTTGTAAATAATATTAACCATATTCATACTTTCATTTGCAAGGAAGACATTTATTTCAGAGTCTTGAGTCTCCTATCCTTATTCTCATGAAATATTGTAATTATCTTCACAAGTCTCTGGCCTTCATTGGATGAGTCCTGGGACCTCACGGGAATCCCGGCAAACACTTATGAAGGTAGGCTCAGTCTTTTTGGTAGGAATGTTTACATGAGATGCTCARCCAGGGCAGCTTCTCCTAGTCCAACTAAAGTTCTATATCACAGCAGCACTACAACCAGAGTAAACTTCCAAAAAATATGAGTAGCAGAGGCAGGAAAGAGTTTCTGCATTGTGAAGATGCAAATGCAAGATAAAAATGAGAGATTGCTGCATGGAAACAAGTATCTACCTGTGCAGGCTGTTTGAGGGGAGATAGAGCACCTGTAAACAATGGTGCAATTCTACGGAAAAGCTTTGATGGAAACAATGCCCCGAGTGTTGCTCACAGCACTGTGTTTGAAGCTGTCTGCTCATAAAACACTTATGAAAGGTAATTAGCACTTCAATTAATGGTCTATCATTGTTCTGTAACACTTACACATAAACTATCATTCTTTTCTCTCTTTCATAATGATCCAATTATAGGTCTTTAGAAGCTGCAACATTCRAAATGGAGTAGAATCTGTGTAAAATATGGTCAACATCCACCTCATTTTTACTTCCAAATTAATATTTTGGTGCTTTCCATTCAGTGTTATTTTATAAATTCAACTTCTGCTTCAACTTCACAGACTTAAACCGTCTGGAGAACTGGTCTAGGAGTCAGACATAACTTCAACAATACATTCTTATTGCAGGTTTACTTAGAGCACAATGAGAGTCAATGCTGTGTGTTGGTGGTGGCCATCCTGCCAGAACCAGTCACATACCAAGATCTCTGTAAGCTCCATGGTAGACTTCACTCCACTGAAGGGAGAGTGACATTGACTTAGAGGAAGTAGGCAGTCTTGCTGCATTCCTGTGAAGCTGAATGCACCATCACCTGCCAGGGTTGACAACTGGTTTTGCCTTCGACAGTCTTTATGTAGCTGATTTCCTCCTTTTTACCCWGAAGACCTCATGCTATTGCTGCCACCAGGTCATGACATCTCATCCTGGTCAGGAGCTACAAACAAAATGTTCATGAGCCACAATTTAGTTGCCCATGCAACATCCCATCTCTTTTTCCTTACAGTCAATTCTACTGAGGGTGGTTTATTAGTCTGAAAGAGCCTTGTACAGATCCAGGATGTGCTACCTTTATTTACACTGAATAATAAGCTAGGTCTACCCCATTTCTCTCAGTGGTTCAAGTGTTGTCTCAGCAGTACTGCAAAGTGCTTSTTTACTCCTGAAAACACACATAACAAAAGAAAAACCGTGGAGCAGAGTCTTTTCTGTGTCTTTGTCAGAAATGACATTTTCTGTGTGAATCCAAGAGGATGGGAGAAATGGGAAAGTTTGGCAAGAATTGAATAGTCACTGTAGACAAATATTTAAATATCTGCACTACACAACTTTTCACTACCACAGTACATCACACTATAATTGTGCAGGTGTCTCTGGTCCTGCTCTGTACTGCTGGATAGACTTGGTTTTGGAGAGGTGACATCACATCAGGTGTTACGGTAACTTTGCAAGCTTTGCAAAACAAGAAGCTTTGCTTTGTCAGTGTGGATTGTTATCTCAGGGAGTTTAGGCAAAGGTGCCTCTCATTTGGCTGCTGAGRATTTCATAATGTTGCTAATGGGGAACAGCTGTTTCTAGGTTGTGCTTTGGAAGTGATCTAGAGTTCAGCATACAGAGGGATTGCTCCCTCTCATTCCGGGACTGCCAGCAGCCCTGGTGTGTGGGGTTACTTTGGGACTCAGAGGTTGTCTTAGGTAGCACTTAAGATGATGGGTTTATGGACTCAGGGCCYAAGAAACCACTATGGAAATCAACAACTAATTCTAAAGCATGTTTGGTTGGTGTGCTGCAGGCACCCTGTCAGGTTTAAGTGCCTTTCTGCAATAGATGAAAGAACTCCTGGATTAGRAGCTTTTGTCAGAGATAATTCCCTGTGTTTTGGGATTTGCATTGAGGCGTGTATTGGCTGTCAGGCCATGAAAAGGGTATTTATTGTGGCAAGCAAGRACTGCCCCCACTCCCCTCAGTGCACAAGGGTTTAGAAGGGTTAGGTCATAGGGACCACTCAAAACCCAGGACTTTCCATGTTATAAAGATCATAAAAGAAATTAATTCTTTCTCTCCTGTGACCTTCCTAAGAGCCTTTCAAAATGCTACAGATATTGCTGGAAAAGGTACTGCTGGTAAGTAATTTTAGGAAAATACGAATGGTTAAACATGTCTGCGGAAGGGCCCCTCCAAATGACTTAAAAGCTGAGATCAGCCAGGTGTTCTGCCTCATGTTCTAAAACTTCATTTCTCAATAGATTGGCTCTTCACTGCATGCAAAGGATAATATTTTAATTGATTTATTATAGGGGCTTACAATTTAAGCTTTCGGTGTAAGCAAATTCCATGGGCTTCTCCTATACTTAATGAGGTTACAGAAATATTTTTAAAATAATAATTGCCTCCTGTAACAGATGCCTAAAGTAAGCAAGGTGCCTTTGGAGCTACTTATTTCCATCTCTGAAGTACGAAGTCAGCAGGTCTAGTTTAGATCAGCCTTTAGGCCGACATGCTGAGACAAAGCAGCATGTGTCATTCCAGCATGGCAAAATCTGTGTTAACCCCTTTCTGTGATGCCTCCCGGCCATGTGCTCCTGACCAGAGACTGGACAGATCTTGCTCCATTTCTYGTGGTCTGATTTATTCAACTCTGTGGTGTAATTCTTCCTTCAGTGATATCATCCCTCCATACAAATATGTAGAGAAGTTTTGTTTCCACTGAGCGAAATAATTCACAAGGCTGGGGGAAAAAAAAAGGCACCCAAAAGAAAGAAAAAGAACTTCCTTCTAAACAATGTTTTGAAATTCCATGTTGTCTTCCTTCTTTGCATTTTAACTTCAGATAAAATACTTTTCCTGTAGTCTTTGAATTAATTTCTCACTCTTTGTGCTATGGTTTACATTATGCGCTTTAGCAGTTTGTCTCTGCTATAAATAAGTGTTATAATTGTGAACATAATTAGATTTGTTCCACACAATTGCATATAAATGTAATTCCAAGGTGTTTTTAGAACTCAGTTCCTTATTGATGGATTAGAAGAAAAGTCTGTTTAGAAATGGTGCTTTTCTCTGAGGTAATGCTATTCATGAATCCCAGTCCTACTTCCCCCTTATTTCTGCTAYAGTTTCTGTCCAGCATTTTGCTAAAACTGGGAGCATTGGCAAGTGGCTGCCTTGGCAACTGGTAGCAAATTAACTTTTGGTTAGCCTACAAGGCATATTTATTCTGCGCCTTTCAACTTTAAATGAAAGCATGGATCATCTGCAATGTGCTTCTTGGAAATGGAAGAATGAACAGCTGTTTCATGCTCCTTCTTTTAAACCTCTGAGAGTTGGAGCTCTGGTCGTAGGCAGCTTTAAATAACGTTTAGAGCTGGAGCAAATAGCAGCATGCGAGTGTGCTGTGATTCGCGTGCAGAGCTGATCTGAGATGTTGGAGGTTTAAATGAGCTGGCAGCCTTTTAACTCTGTGACTTGGATTTTGTTTGTGTTTTTTTTTTCTTTTTCACACAAATGATATGTGAAAGCTTATCCTAGGAGGTTTTTTTCCTCCCTTTGTTTTCATAGTATCATAGGTGATTCATTATAAACCAGAATTTTATTTTTTTTCCTTTTTGAAAGGATGACAGTTGCTGGTTTTTTTAACAACAGAGATCTTAACTTTTAGGACTAMAAGATATGTTTCTGGAAAAGCAAATCTTGTGTGGGAAGGGAATGACTTGTGAACGAAATGGTTAATGGTATGATGAATGTTAATCTAAGGAGGCTGAAAAATTAATTATTCTGGTAGCTTTGGATTTATATCCTCTCCCTAAAAGCAGTCCTGCCTATACAGCAAAATTTTAACATTCATAGTTTTATCTATTTGTCCTGCCACAGAAGAACATTCAAGAGAAAGCACAGGACAGCAGCCCAGACAGCTCAATGAAAGCAAAATATTTCAGACCTGTTGGGCTTGTTACAGCTTCTCTTTGTTAGACCCTTACTGAACATTGTGATGCATCAGTTAGAAGAAATACCAAGAAACCTGCCATGTTCAATTATTCATGGATACCTGATCTGTTCCTGCAATTTTCAGGGTGATCCTCCAAGATAAATTGAAACTCGTATGCCTTTTGAGCCTCTTGTTCAAGCTGGGCCATAGCAGAACCATATTTGTGCAAATTTTCAAGGACTTGCAGGCCAAACTATGCATAAAACTCATCTGAGGAAGACTGATATTTCATTCCTGTCTACTCAGTGTTTAATACATTGATAAGCTAATTTTAATCCGCAAACTGGGATGTTTCATAGTTGATTCATAAGCTTTTTGGACATCATAACTTGAAAAAGCTCTTTGCTTACCTCTCCATCATCCATATCCTCAACATTTTTTTATTTCTAGCTGTTCAGTAGTCTAGTTCTGGGTAATCTTGGGAAGCAAGCCATCAGTAGGATATTTTTTCAGGATTTTCTAATGTGTTGAGATGTGAAAATCAGTGTGAGACTGTTGTAGAACCTAAATATCTCACTCTAGAAATAAAAAATCTTTCTCATTTAATTGCATTTTGGCATAAATCATCTACACRAGTGATGCATTTAGAAAAGAAATTGGATATGTCAAGAGTCCTTGTTTCAGGGGTGATTGGTTTGGACACTCTGAAATTTATAGGTAATGTGTCTCTGTGTTAGCTCAACAAAGACAGAGGGCAAAGAGTTTTAGTGTTGGATCTTAAGGAAAATTTAACCTAAAGTCATAAGAGCTGGTTCAGATAAATGTTAGGATGACTTGTGTTTTTGTTTGTTTGTTTGTTTGTTTGTTTGTTTTCCTCTCTTCTTTTTTTTTTCCCCAGAGAAAATTTCTCCCTAAGCAATATTTTGACCTCTTAGCACTTATTTGCTTTTATTTATTGGGGACACAGCCAGATTACAGTGTTGCATGCAGGGCTGCTTTTGAAATTTGAGGGCAGACACAAAGAAGAGCTGRTTTGACTGTGCCTTCTTCAAGAGGTAGAAAATTCTAGGGCATGCCATGAAATAGAACAACGTGGAGTGTGTGCCTGTGAGCAGCTTGAGGACGGAGTACAACGAGCCCCTGTTTGACATTCATGCCATGCTCATCGATGCAGTCTGGGAGTACCACACAAGAACATGAAATTGCTTGTCTTCTGCTTTCTGTTCCTTATCTTAACTGTATTTTTCACTCAATGGGGCACAATTATTTGACCACTATGAAGTATTATAATGACAGTGCTGGTCACCAGTTATTAAACTTCTACACATTTGTTACTGAATACAAATGCACTTTTTCTTTTCAAAGAAAATTAATTTTTTTTTTCTGAAAAGCTCGTATTTAATAAAATCCAAACCATTTATCTCTTTCTTTAATAATGTTAAATTAAAAAAATAAAAATRCTTCACCTTGACTTCTTATATCATCATCCACAATAAAGAACACTTTTTCATCATTATGAAAAYGTTTTTCTTTCTTTATTCATGACTGTATATTACAGTATATAAGAGCAAGCCTAAAATAAAATTTTGCAGCTGTGTAGAAATTCGATGACAAGATCAGAACTGAAATTCCAGGGGTTTTGTGTCATTTTGTTATGAACAAGCACAATAATAACAATTATAAATTAATAAAAATATCTCAATTATTTCATATCTCATGTCAGTACAACACATAGTACAATTTAGTATGTTTGGTGTTTGTCTCCTTTTGTATCAATTTAATCTTCCAGGTTAAATTGGAAGAAGACTCACATGTGCAGGCCCTCGTGCTTCTGGAGGATTTTAACTCCCCCAGTATCTGTTTGGAGAACAAAACAGCAGAGCACAGCAAACCCAGAAATTTTCCTGGAGAATGAAAACTTCTCGATACAGACAATTGAGGAGCCGATGAGGGGAGGAACACTGCATACTTGCAAACAGTGGCCATGAAATGGCTGAGTTTTGGATCTGGAGAGGAGAAAACTTGTCCAAAAAACCCCAAACAGGATCATGACCCTGGACTGCAGGTAAGCAGACTTCGGCCACTGTAGAGTTTTGTTTGGAAGAATCCATTGAAAGCAGCCCTGAAGAGAAGCAGGCCCCAGAGGGTTGGTGGATTTTTCAAGTATCAGCTCTGTCAAGCTCAAGATTGGACCATCCTGAGAAACAGAAATTGAAGGAAGAGTGGCAGGAAGCCTGCATGGGTGAACAAGCATCTCCCAGCAAAACTAACACTAAATGGGAGCAAAATAGAGAGACTATCCCAGGATGATGTAGGGGTGGGATTAGGAAAGCCAAAACTCACCTGGAGCTGAATAATGAGGAGAGTGAAAGGGAACAAGAACCAGCACAGGCTGCTCAAAGAGGCTGTAGAGTCTTTATCCTTTGAGATATTAAAGCCCCAAGCAGATGTTTTTCTGAAAAACCTGCACCTGCTTTCGGCATGTGAGTTAAACCACATGACCTCCAGAGGTGCCTTCCAGCTTCAGCCCTTTGGTGATTCTGTGAAATAAGGGCAAAAGACACTTTTTCACAGTGATTCCAATTCCAAAGCAGTTTCATGTTCCTCTTTAATTTCCTGCATCTTCTAGCATAAAGCATAGCTCTAGAAATGTAATTCTCCCTACCAAGAAACACTTTCACCTCTCCAGGGAACTTTAATCCATACCACCCGTTCACAGGCACATCAGACTCTGGAGTTAACTTGAAGAATTATTCATTAGCTTTCAACCCATATTCCAGCTTTAGTTTTATTTCRGATTTTTCTATTTAACATTAAGGGAATAATTTTATCCATCCTACTTAGTTTATCTTTTTTATCTGTTGGATTGCTTGTGAGAAGGAAGGAAAATAATCTGGCAAATCAGTCATCTGATGTTAAAGGAATGTTGAAACATCATAAGTATCACAATATGGATCAGTTCCAGATTAAATATCATGTCTTGCAATGGGTTTTCACCAGATTGAGATAATGATATTTCCCTCTCCATAGTGATGTGTAGTATTCATATCCTAATGCTAAAAGTCATAAAGGTGCAGATTAGCAAATATTCATCACAGAATAATAGGACCAAGGAATGTTTTAGGCTGGAACAGGCCTTCAAGATCATCCAGTTCAGATGCCCCTGCCATGGGAAGGGGCATCTTCTACTAGACCAGGTTGCTCGAAGCCCTGTCCAACCTGGCCTTGAACACTTCCAGGATGGAGCATCTACAGSTTCTCCAGGCAACATGTTCCAGTGTCTCACCACCCCCACTGCAAATAATTCCTAATATTTAATCTAAATCTAGTCTCCTTCAGTTTAAAGCCTTTCCCTCTTGTCCTATCACTCGATGCCCTTGTAAAAAGTCCCTCTCCAGCTTTCCTGTAGTCCTTTCAGGTACTGGAAGGGGTTATAAGGCCTCCCCAGAGCCTTCTCTGTTCCAGGCTGAACAGCCCCAACTCTCAGCCTGTCCCACGAAAGGTTCTCCAGCCCTCTGGTCACCTTTGTGGCCTTCTCTGGATTTGCTCCAACAGGTCCATGTCCTTCCTGTGCTGGGGACCCCAGAGCTGGATGCAGGAGCCCGGGTGGAGTCTCATGAGGGCAGAGCAGAASGGCAGAATCCCCTCCCTCACCTGCTGCCCRGGGGGCTTTGGATGCAGTTCAGGATACCTTTGGCTTTCTGGGTTGCAAGTGCACTTTGCTGGGTCATGTTGAACTTCTCATCGAGCAACACACCCAAATCCTTCTCCCTGGGRCTGCTCTCGATCCGTTTTCCTCCCAGCCTGCACTTGTGCTCAAGATTGCCCCACATCATTGCAGAAGTTCAGGCAAACCTGCTMAGCAACATGCTAAAGAGTGGCACTATTCATCTTGCAACCTTTGCAAATACCTCAGAAAAGATCTTAAAAAATAAAAGAAAAACATMTTAAGGAAAGCGTTTCTGAACTACCTTAATATCATAGTTTTAAAGCTGTCACAAAACTGTCCTGCTGGAATGCAATGTACCAACTCACTTATCCAAGATTTACTGTCAGCTGAGATATGAAATTTTTGAACAAATCCGTTCATCTGGGGCTTTCTTCTCCCAGGATCTAGTAGCTCATGCATTTCATGCCAGTGGGATGTTTATCTGATTATCAAATGGCATTGTTTTTGTTTCTGTAATTCATTGGAAAAAAAGGAAAAGAAAGGAAAGGAAAGGAAAGGAAAGGAAAGGAAAGGAAAGGAAAGGAAAGGAAAGGAAAGGAAAGGAAAGGAAAGGAAGAAAATGGGAAGAAGGGAAGAGAAAGCCAAAAGGAAAGTGAAAAGGAAAAGAATGGAAGAAAGGAGGTAAAGGAAGAAAASAGAATGAAAGGAAATGGAAGTGAAGGTGAAAAGGAAGTTGAAGGGAAGGGAAAAAGGAAGGCAAGGTCAGGCCTTAGAGAAACAGCTGAAACAAAACATTATCTTGACACTCYTACTTGCTGTTTCTCATCCCTTGTTATCTGGATCCAGAGGAAATTGAAAAGTGCCTGCTTACTTTTGTATGATTTCAATAAATCTTTGTGTTGATCTTTTATTCTTAATCTGCATGTCTTCTTTTATCATCATCATAAACATGTAACAATGGATGAACACATTCTAATTTCAATGACTGTATTACATCTTGTTTTCTTTCTCCTGACAGCTCTAAGAATGATCTTCAAACACAAAATCTACATAATCCTCCTTCAGTGTTTTATCAGGAAGGTATTTTATTTTGCAGAGTCCAAATAAGCAAATAACTAGTCTGTAAGTACATCACAATTACAGATTATAGACTAATTAGAGAGTTATTTATGCCTGAAGATTACATAGTAATTATACATGAAGTTATTATGGAAAAACTGGCGAGTGCCATAGAAGCAATTGATATAAAATTATAAGTAGATGCCATTTTATTTTATGATTATTTGCACAATATGAAATAACAAGTTGCCAAAAAATAAGACCAGGCTGGTTTGTTGCATCAGATAACTTTAACTTTGTAGCAACATACATTCTTCAAACAAACCAAGAAATATTTTACAATTGTTCTGCAAAGGCACAGGTATCTGAGCATCTTCCAGTAAAATATTAAGTGCCACAACTCTTCCATGTGAGGTTCATTTCGCTCAATTCTTATCCCAGGGAAAACCAAATTTGTGTAGCCTCGTCTTTCTGGCAGGTTCCCTTTCCCTTTCCTTTCCCCTTTCCCCTTTCCCCTTTCCCTTTCCTTTCCTTTCCTTTCCTTTCCTTTCCTTTCCTTTCCTTTCCTTTCCTTTCCTTTCCTTTCCTTTCCTTTCCTTTCCTTTCCTTTCCTTT
>JACAXG010000017.1:373692-425909 GCA_018881555.1 Amblyornis subalaris | reverse complement strand
TTTGCTCTTCGGGTAGGAATGGAAGTGGTGATGCTTGTGACAGGCCCAGGATCCTGCTGGAGTTCATTCCATAGCCTGAGGACCAGCCAAGCATGGGAATGTTTACTTCACAAATGACTGACAGTGTCTGTTTGCCTGGGGAGAGTCAGAGCCAGCTATGGGTCTCAATTTCAAGGTTTAGGTGTCTCTCAATAGAGCCAGGCAGTCATCTATTGAGAACATCTTGATGAACCAAAGGTCAGAAAAAAGGCCTAGTACCTTAAATTGTATTAAAGTATACCTTTTGTTTTAATTAACTATGTCTCCTTAAATTGRAAAGGTTAAATTTCAGTGAATAAATTATCATTTCAGTGCTAAGCCAAAAAAAATARACCACAAAATTCAGGCTGTCCAAAACTAAAGTGCATGTGTGCATGCATCAATGTTTGTTTTCCTGCCAAACCTGTGATATTTGAACGAGGGAAAATATTTTGTATAGCTGAAAGTGAAGTAGTTCATAGATGAACTTTTGTAACAAAAATCAGGAGAAAAATGGACTCTAATGTGCTAGTGATAGTCCATGATGTTCTTCTTAAGATACTTTAATAACAAAGTGAGAAATCCAGTTCTCTACTCATTTTTTTCTGGGAGTGAAGTCAACCTCATAATCTCAAGTGACAATGAAGATGTTGCATAAGATTCTGACTCAATTAGGATTTAAATATTTCATAGCAAATGGGACAGAGTCATTAGGAGAGATTGAGGGACACAAAGAGACTTGGAAAGGTTTTATGAGGACACAAGAAAGATTGTTTCACTTCTGTGGGCTCAGACAGAGGACTTGCATGGTGCTGTTCCCAGTAGATGCCAAACCCATCAGCTGGAGAGGTTTAAGAAAGGTTCCTCTTGGTCTTTCCTGCCAGATCTGATCTGCTTTGTATGTCTGTTTTACTGTTCATTCTGCAGTACCTGGTGGTGGTCAAAACACCATCTTGAGGGACAAACTGCCTATATCCCAGTCCCTTTTCAGTCAATATTTCATGCAAAAGAGCACAGTTTCAAGAGGAAACATTGGAAACATTAAAAAAAAGGGCAAAGTGGTCGKAGCTCTCTCCTTAGGGGTAATGGTCGAAGAGCTCAAAACCGTTTAGGGAGAACTAGGACTGGTCCTGCACAGGACATTCAGTCACCAGATAAAATAGAAACAAAGTTTGTTTCAGTTCTTTTGTGAATTCAGCTGGGAACTCTTTTTTTGTTCTCTTGCTAAACCCTGGTTGAAATTATTCGGTGAATTAAGGTCAAATTATCAAAGCCATTTTAAGATGTCTATAACACCACTGTCGGTGAAAAATTTATGCTCTGAAAAAAAAAAAAAGGTGTTCAGATCTATATTTAGCAGGTCTTAGATTATAATGGCTTTAAAAGCTTCCTCTCTCCCTAATTCARAAGAAACAGGGGCAAAAGTGCTACCTTACTGTAAAGGTCAGCTTACTCTTGATTACTCCTTTTGTCACATTTAAGATGGCAAAAATATTTTAACGCGTTRTTCATCCTATGGGCAAACAGGTCACTGTCTTTTGTGTTGCACAGTAATTATCTCTGGAGGTTGTCACTGAATCAAATGGGTTGTTTTCAAAAAACATTCACTAATTTTCATTGTTCCTGCACTCTGGTATTCCATATGAAGCTGTTTAAAAAGCTGTATTTCTTRGAGCAGCAACCAACTACATCTTCTGTTAGAGTCACTGAGGGTGGTGGTGAGTTAACCCAGATTATTGGATGGTCTTAGAAGGATTAACCATATGGGCCAGGTAATTAGTGCAAATAATTTCAAAGGAGCTCTTTCAATTTAGACCAGTTGAGGGTCTAAAGAGAGGAGTATTTTCACCTGAATGAAGTCCTTGAGCAACATTCACCCTTTTGAGTAAGTTCCTTCTCCTTATGCCTTCAAGGCTGTGAAGTTTAGAAAAAAAAGAAAACAYATTAATATCAGCAAATCTGTTTTAAGAAATCACAGTGGTTTTTTTTTGACATTGTTATTACAGTAAAATTGCTCTAATATAAGGCCATGCTTGTAAAGGTGCTTAATATTATTTCTACAAGCAATTCATAAGGTTCAGAGAGAGTCCCATGAGAACTAGTTATTTTTGTTGTGTTTGATGCATGTAGTAACGTTTCCTTTTCTGGTATTTTAGACTTCTTACTGTAACTCAGAAGTGGTAGTCAGCATTATTAAAAAAACAAACACAACAAGAAAACCAGACTATATTTACCTTGTTTGAGCTCTGTATGCAAGTCCCCCTGCAAGTCAGTACAGAGGAAACCATGTGGACTAGAGTCCTGATATGTTGACAGAGGGGAATTATGAGGCCATTTTCTCCATCTCTAGCGGTTGTTAATGTTTTATGAAGGGAAAAGGAACATTTTGACATTTGGTAAAGACAGTTTCCAATTAAAGTTTGGATTGAACAAGGCACTTAAGGTCTAATGGGACTTAGACACATGCCTGACTGGAAACCTGCCCTGCTCTGTCCCAAATTTTCCATCTAACCACTAAACYGCAGTGTCAGGTTCTTTCTTACTCACTCATCTTCTGACCCCACAAGCTTTTCTCGCAGCAGCTCACCTGACGAGGCAGGCTCGGGGGCCATTGCTATTCACCCAGCGTTGCCAGGATTTGTTATCCACGATCTACTCTACAGCACCCAGCACAGTCAGAAATAGCACAGGAAACGAGTAGTACTGGGCTGAGCAGTAAGACCAAATTGCTCACTGAAGGCAGGGCTTCTGCTTATTGGGGAAATACATCAGCAGCTCGGTTGCCGGCTCAGCCTTGCAGACGGTGGAAAKGCACGAGAGTCTGGCTGTGCAGCTGTCCCTGGTGGGAATATTGCTGAGCACACTTTTCTAGTGCTCGGTCTGGAAGATGAATAATGCTTTAGGATATCTTTGGGTAACATAAGTTATCTGTGGATGCTGGAAGATTGCACTGCCCTGTTTACTCTTTGGGGTACTTTATGTTAGCATTTTTTCATGCGCTATCCTGCTAGTAAAAAAAAAAAAAAAATATATATATATATATTGAAGTGAGTCCTGTTTCCTACTGTCCAAGGTCCAGGGAAATAGAAAAGACAGAGCCTGAGAGGAAAAGTCAAGATAAACTAGGAACTAAGACATAATTTGAACTATGGTACTGCTGCTGATGATGTGTTTTAGGGAGAAGAGTGAAACTTTCTCAGTGCTTTGGAAGAGTTGTGGCTAATATACACCTAGGGGAATTGGGCTGCAAATATTAGAGTTTTTGTTGTAAGAGTGTAAGTTCCAGAAATTTTAAGGTTTTAGACCCAGTCATTTGACTTTGTTTCTCGTTAGCTGGCTTGTTGTATCTTTTCTCTCAGAATAGAGATGTGTCTGAACAGACACTCAGAGGTAGTCTGCTTTTCCCTTATTTTGCCAGAAGATCTTTAGAGAGCTCTGAATTATTGTCTAGGAGCCTCTTGTCTCCTGGTCACTGTGCTCTTCAGTTTCCCTGCCCTGTCAGGGAGGTTGAAACTAGATGATCTTTAAGGTCCCTTCCAACCCAAACCATTCTATGATTCTACGATAATTGTAATRTCTCTTTTTAATACCTTTGAGCTGTTGCATATTCACTAATTAACACATTTTCCGTTCCCAATTCTAATACATGTTATATGTGATGATTTTTTCTGGCACACTTCTGCCATTTCAGAAATGTTAGCCATATATCAGTTTATGGTTTGGTCATTTACATGGACAAATGAGATCTCTTTCTTACAGTAGTTTTAAATGTAGTACAGTAAAATTCCCTCCGTTTTAAAGTTTTCATTTGTGCTAGTGAAAAGGAGAATATTAAGGGACCATTTCCCAAAAAATATTTTGCAACTCTGGAATATTATAATAATCTCAGATTATGTTGTTTTCTGGTCATGTGAATAGCAAAAAAATGATTTACAATTTAATGCTCATCAGTGACAATATTGTCTTATTTATTCTGTAGAAAAGACATGTTCTGAAAAGAGACATTCTACAGTCTTATGTTTACAGGATGAATAGAAATGTGAGGGAGGTTACTGGTTCATATTTTATGTGATGGAAACTCACAGAAGAAAGAACAAAAAAGTCATCTGAAGTTCATTATATCATAATTAAAGGCAGGACTTAATGTAGAAGGCCTAATTACTGCAGGACATTGTACTGTCCCAAATTACTCTGAGCATCTAATGTTAGAAATGTATCATATTTCCCATAATGTGAGRATCTGTACTTCAAAGGCATCTAGGAATTTGGGCAAGAAAGGGAAGCAGTCAAAAAAGGACTCACAGAATGAGCCATATGTTCAGGAATTACTAAGGACAAGTTCTTTAAAAGTCCTTCCCCTTAAAGAATCACCTGCTGGACCCTCAAAATAGAGAGATAATAAAGCATCCTTGAAAAGAACATTTGTCTTCTGTCGTTTCAGCTGAATCGTGGGCTTTAAGCTCCTTTCAATTACTTAAGAATACGATTATCATTAAGGAGTGAGATCTAATATTAGAAACATTTTATAGACTGGTTTGGGTAGGGAGACCTTAAAGATCAGCCAGTTCCAACCCCCCTGTAATGGCCAGGGACATCTTCCTCTAGACCAGGTTGTTCAAAGCCCCGCCCAACCCAGCCTTGAACACTTCCAGGGAGGAACTTATGCTGCAATATTTTATTTTTATTGTATAACTCTTACTGCTTCACCTCAAACAATACCCAAAGTTGCGCTTTGGTAAGTTTCAAATTGTAAATGAAAAAGTCATCATTTTAATATTCCATGTTATAACACAGYATTCTTTTATTCCTTTAACTTCTAGCAATATTTTTCAATAATTTACTATATTTGAAATTGTCAAATCTTAATACACTTCAAGTGTTCTGGGGGAAAGAAATGCCATCAGAAATTTTTTTCACCAATTCTGGTCACTMGCTTTTTTAAATTGTACATTTTGTCTCTGTCAGATGAGTCTGTACCTTGCAGCATGAGCCACCTGGTGACCACCGCCAGCAAAATCATAGCTCTCCTATCAAGTAAACTGATAAAGTCCTAAAAATTTGGGTTCTACTGCCTCTGCAGGRATTATCTTATTGCCTGTGTCATATTTATTCAATATTGTGTTATGATCTAGGGACTGTTACGTAACTTGCATGTATGCCACAATAGCAAGATGCAGCCCTTTCTTTTTTTTAAATCTAAAAATGTAAATAAAACTGATTTTTTTTTTAATGCAATATAAAATGGGAATTATCTCGGTATCTCCGCTAGGAAAAAAAAAGAAAGAAAAAGTTTGTAATTCATGTGTGTGACCTTAATGATATACATTACTCTCTTTGGCTTGCAGTTGTTTGCGACTGCCTCCAGCTCTTCAGCTATAATTAAAAGAGTTGCAGGTCACCCCATCTGAATTTTTAATCCTTGCAGCTTTGGGGTGTTCATCATATGGAAAGATTTTTTTATGAGGAAGAGGATTCAGCGCTTAACCTTTTTTTGTTTTTTTTCTTAGCTCCTAAAAAAAAAGAAAGGTTTTCTGTTTGCTTGTTGGGTTAGTTTTGCTGATGAATAGAGTGAGTAATGGCTTTTACAATAGTAAAGTGATGTACACAATGAGACAATACATGTGGTATGGAGATTTGCCTGAAATTTTTTAGGRAAAAAAAAAACAAAACCCAGCATACACCTGTCAAATGTAGGCACAGGAAATCATCCTCACCTGAACAAAGCTCCTTTCTTCCACCCCTACAGCTAATAAAAGCTTGAAGGGAATATTCTTCAGTCTGAGGCCTTTCACACCACAAAACCCAGCAGCAACCTCCAGTAGGTGTGGAACTCCTGCACTTCTAAACCATCTGTGAAGGACTGAGCAAGTACAGTTGTGCACAGCAGTGCAAAACAGTCTTCTTTGTCTTAGTTATTATCATCAGAAGAACAGGGAAGCAGCATAAGGCAGAAAATAATAGGAATGTCAAAAAGAAAAAAAAAAAGACCATAAGAAGTGATAAGAATTTTCATTGGAAAGCCCTTTTCCTTAGTTTCTGTGATATTCTTGGTATCTTCCCTGAACAATGTCTATCAACAGTCACACTTCACATAGGTTTGGGAAGCTCTCACCAGCTGTAGCCCCGGTCTAGGTGGAAGCCACCTGATTTAATTTGAGAGTTCACAGTTTAGGTACTTCCGTGAGAAAAAAGTCGCAGTAATTCTCATTAGAGTGACCAGCACTTTGGCCAGCAGASACAATGAAGCTGAGGATCTTTCTGAAATATCTTTTCCATCCAGGGAGTCTCATCATAAGTTGCAGTTACTGTATTGAGTCARCTTCTAGATCTCCCTCAAATATAATGGGAGACCAGATGGCAAATTTACATAAAGAGACACTCAAGGGAATGTGATGGGGAAAAACTTATGTGAAACTTATGTCCCCACAGTGGCATGTGGTGTCACTTTGGTATTTTAGATACCCCGTGTGACCACCAGCTGCTGCTCCAGAATGATGTGGATCTGTCCTAAATCCAGTGTCACACTGGCCAGAACCATGCAGAGGTCCTGAACTTCCTGTTAACTCAAAAGGCACTGCATTTAAACTCTTAGGTAAATTCTCTTAATTTAGGCAAGATGAGTTTAACATCTTATGGCAAGAAACATGTCCACACCTCCACAAGCTCTTTATGTAATGTAGGCATACAAAATAATGTTTTTGGAAAACAGGGGAACACTTCCAAGAATTTCTACATTACACTAACACTCTTTTCCCAATCTGCTGGGGTCATTTTATTTTGTTTTATGAAAAAAAATAGCCCAAACTGTGGTAAAATAAGAGCAAAATACCTTTATTATGAGCACAGATGCTCTAACATTGCTTTGAGACATTAAAAAGAATCTTATCTGCACTAAAGGAACAAAATTCAGGAAGAAAGAAAAAAAGACAAAAATAACCTCYTGTTTATAACCATTCAAAAAATAAATGTACCATTTCTTTCTGCTTAAGAGGACACATCAGAAAAGCCAAACATTAAGAGATGAGCCAACTGTGATAGTTGCTGGAGCTTCAAAACTCAATTTCTTGACTGATGGGAGCCTGTAGTTAAACCCAGGGCAGGAAAACTGAGCTTGAAGACGAATTTGATGAGGTATAGAAGAGGAGGGTGAAGAGATGGAGGCGGACAGGCTGTATGTAAAGTGAGCTCTAAACAGTACAGAGGGAAAAAAGGGAACACAACAAAATCCCAAAACCCAAACAAAAAAACTGAGGATGAAGAAAAATGGAAGAAATATCCAGATGGCCACAAATCAGTTTGTCATCTGCAAGCTGAATCATCATAGTCACTTTGGAGCACTGGAGGTGAACGTGTCAATGTAATTCACCAGTTGAGAACACGGTTTCAAAGACAGTTCTTGAAGGATCCAGAAAAGGGCTTTTCTCCAAGTTTAAATGTTCATTCACAGTGAAAAAAAAAATGTGTCAGCAAAGTAAAATAGCATTGTTGTTTATAGATATGCAAATTAATTTCAAAGTCTCTAGTTAACAATAGTTAGGAACTGCRGTTGGAGGCTACCTGTATGTCTAATGACTTTGAAAACACAGAAATACTAACCAATACTCAAAAACCCAYTGAGCTGCAAGCAATTAAAAGCATCCCTTCTATGAAAACTGAGGAATAGAGAGGAGACAGACTTGGCCTGAAGTTACATGGGGAACTCTGGAGACAAGCGAGGGAAAAGTGAGCATAAAGGTTAGAACAGAGCCAGAATTAATGCAGGTCTGTGGAGGGGTTTAAATGATTTTCGAGCAATCTGCTGAATTCAAGCCTAGTCTGGAATGACCCATGCAGCCCAGACAGCCAGATTTATGATACATAAAGTAATTCTGATAATTCCTGCTCTGGCTAAGTGGTCTGTGCCAGGAAGCTTGCCAAATCAGACATCTCCTTAGCAAGACTGGAGATGTCAAGTTGCCTGATTTGAGCAAATAATTGCTTATGTGAGAAATAAGCATCTTCCTATCACAAGGACCTTTTTTTTTAGTTCTGAAGTCTTTATTATTGATCAGTCTTGACAAGCTGTCATCATGCCATCTCTTTGCCCACTGCGGGCAAGGTGTGCACACAGAGGGTTTGGCCTTCTTGGTGTATCCCAGAGTTGAGGCAGAGGACTTGCCTCTTGCCATGTCCCTGTTTTGAAGCTGGCCARCGGGATAGGGGTTTTTTTGAGGAGAGAGGGGCAGGTGGGTTGCAATTTCTGTAGCCTAAAAATAACAGCATTTAAATTGACGCTGAGGAGGTAGAAAGATGTGACAATAGAACACAAGTGAATAGTCTGTAAGAAACTGGAAACTGAACTAGAGAGATGTGACCTGACATACAGAATCAGCACAACTGGCACATGATTTATTGATTATGGCCTGTCATATGAGAAGGCCTCAGCTAGCTGAAAAGCCCAAAGCAAAGTAGTATTTTTCTCTCTATAGAATTTGGCATTTGGAAATTGCATACACTTTACCTTTACAGTGATTACTCTCTCCACACAAAGGAATATGTGGCTTTGCTTTTCAAGGCAGGCATGGTGCAAACTGTGTGATTTTTTTTAGCTGTCAGTGCAAAAAACTGTGGATTATACTATTGATTCCCACAGATAACTTGAAGGGCCAGAAAAACACCTGATAGCAAGTAGATGAGTGCAAAGTCTGCCTGAATTTGTGAATATGGAACAAGATATAGCAAGAATACAGAAAATACCACCACAAACAAAACCATTCTTTTATCTCCTTTGAATGCATTAGTTCTGTTTGCACCAAATTTTGAGTCCCTCTTTTTTGATCCTACCTTCTCTCATGATTTGGACAGTAAAATGTACAGTCTGCAGCCATAACCCTAAAATGTGACCTCAGGATAAAGAGGTAGCAACAAAGCCCAAAAATATCCACACAGTGAGTGATCCAACTCCAGCCCTTTTGAAGTCAAGGGAAATTTGACTTCCAGAATCTTTGATCTGACATCAATAACATGCAGGAAGCTCAGCAGAGGCCACCGAGACGCTGGGGCTGGAACACTCAGTCTGTGAGCAGAGGCTGAGGACCGAGTGCTTGTTCAGCCTGAAGAAGAGGTGACATTGGGGGGGACCTCCCAGCAGCCCCCAGTCCACTGTGGAGAGGTCACCAAGAAGATGGAGCCACGTTTTTCACAGCAGTGTGTATTGGAATGCTGAGAGACTGAGGACCTACGATGAAAAGAAATTCAGAYTGGATATAATGAGAAAAATTTTCTCCTTAGGGACACTCAGGCTGTGGATCAGGTGGGCTACAGAGGCTGTGCTACCTCCATCCTCAAAGGCTTTCAAGACTCAATGGAATAGAGTCCTGAGCAACCTGACCCCACAACTGGACCTTCTTGGAGAAGGAGTTTGGGGTAGGAACCTCCTGTGATTCCTTCACACCTGATTTATGCTGTGATCTTCTTACCTGAGTGCCTCAAGAGCTCAGGATGGCTCAAGGGTATATTAGTGGTATGCATACTTACTAGAAGATTAAATATAGAAATAACATTAAAAGATATACATAGGTTTCTGCTTTATGTTGTTAACTTAGGGTGTCTGAATCAAACTTCAGTACTGGAAGTTTTATTGAAATATACTTGATTTCTAGGAGGAAAGGTGATCATCCTAATGAATAATCCAGTTTTTTATCAAACTGATAGGTGCTGGTGCTTGGGTATTTGTATGTGGGCTTCAGAGAAGGCTGTTCTCTCTTATTTCTGGTAATGAAGCTTTCACATATATAACTGGTATCCTRGAAACTATTGCAAACTGACATTTATGCATCACATATAAGGAAACTAAAACCTTCTTTACAGTTACCTCTTTTTTTTTTTTTTAACTTGAGAAGAAAAACAATGATTTCCAATTTTTGCACAGGATTTTTTATAAAAAATCTAAGTATTTCTTCGAGCATAATAGAATGTATATGCTATAAATCGTGAAACACTGCAAACTCAGAATAACCTATAATGTTTTAAAAAGTATCTCTGAATGAACTTGCTGGATATTATGGATCTCCTTGTAAGCTGCTAATGGGCCAAACTACTGATATTCCACTTGTGTGCATAGAACAAGAAAGAACATCTTACTATCTCACAGTGTAAGGCACTGCAAATTTGACCAGAGATGTACCAGGATCCTGATCATATCTCCAGGYTGAGGGCACTCTGCTTTGCCTCCACAATGCTGTTAACTAAACTAAAAATAGCCTAAATATCAAATAGTCAAAGAAATGGCTCAAATGCCACTTTAATGGGATCAAATTAAGACTACAAATAAAGTCAATAGGAAGTATTTCACAGAATGCTTATCCCATAAAATATTTGTATTATTTTCTTTTTAACTTCACCATCACTTCTACTTACGTATTCTTGGAGGATTTGTTTTTCTTTTGTATCCATTTGAATCATGTAGACTTGGTTTCAGTGCCCACTATTAGTCTGGAGGCCCTTTGTATGAGTGATTTAATGGCCAGATGATCTGAGCTGAGCCCTATCTCATACAGCTGACAAATCTTAAATTCCGGTCTTTGAAACCGAGCGCCTACTTTTCTAGCCAGACCTGCAGACTCCTACTGGAGTGATTTCTTAGGAATAGTTCTAATGGATAACCCTTATCTCCAGAAAGCTATTTCAAGATGATGCAATTGTGCACCACTAAGTCTTGATACAGAAAAGAACAGACATGAGAAGCTGAGAGCATTTCCTCAGCCTTTTCTCAGGAGTGCAAAATGGAGAATAACAAGCCATAGGCTCAGCACCAATTGGTCATCTTTGCTCTATAATTAATCAAAGGATCAGAGATACCCATTATTTACTGTGTCCTTAACATTTTGAATCACTATCTGACWAATCATCTGGACAAGCAGGAAGAAACTACACATGGGCTAAGAAATTACAGAGCACATCAGAATTCATCCTTGGTGTGAAGTAGCAACCAGGGTTATTATCTTCCATCTCCACCTTTTCCTTTATTATTTCCCATTTTTTTAACCTCTCTATGTAGTTTAGAGGACATTCTCCTCCTTTCCCATCATCTGTCAGTTTAGGGGTTAGAACAGGGTCAGTCATAAATCACGTTGTTTTTATTACTTGAGTTTATAGTTTTCCATTCCCTATTTGTTTTCGTACTCGATTTCAGGACTGTCCAAGGGTTGTGCAGTTTCTAGGGTGTGATGCATTTGGCACAGCATGACTTAAGACTCTGCGTATTTCAGCTGCAATTTCTCTGCAATGAACTACTGAGCTCTTACTGGGGTCCTTAAGGTAGCAGAAATGCTCTGCAGTGAGCAGATGATGCAAGCATTGATGCAGATTCTGAGCTAACTGAGAATCACAGGATACAATCTGAAATTAGTGTTAAAAATGATAAATTACTATGATTCCACATCTAGCAGAAGTACAGCAGTCCCTCCCATCAGCCAACAAAAGCAGAGCAATGGCATAGTTACAAACRGAATGAAGGCAAGAGACAAATTATTACACTTTTTTATACTTTATACTTTTTTATATACTTTTATACTTTACAGGGCTTTAGTAACATAAATATCTGGTTTAAAATATTTAAAAAAAAAAAAAAAAAAGTAAATGGAATTTTGCCGGTTGGGGCATTCAGATGTAGCAGTGGACTGAAACAGATGCATGGCTTCAGAATCTCAATTTGAAAGCAAAATGCCAAAATATTTCCAGAATCTCCACTCCAATCTGAAAAACTATGAACAATAAGAGAAAAATTCACAATAAAAAATATGGATGTCTGGTCTTTGCAAGGTCGACTAAAACTAGTGGGTCCGTGGCTGTGTGGTTATCAGACTAGTTTTCTGAGAATAATATGTATGATCTTAATGTGCATCTTCTCTGTCACTGTCATCTCCTCTCAAAATATTATTGAAATCCACAATCCAAATGAAATCGGTTTTGTTAAAGGGAAACAGAAAGCAAAGATATTATCTTCTGGAAGTATTATGGAAAAAGTTTTTGGAATATTCTGTTGGGAAGAGCTTGTGAGCTCAACCTTTATTTGGCAGCAAAGAGACAGTTTGAATGCCCCAAAGAATTGGTCAGGCACCTTTATAAATACCAGTGAGCGCAAACAACACACAGAAAGCTATGGGAAACCTGAGTTCCATTTGTTCCAGTGCTCATGTGAAGGTTTGGGTGCCAAAAGAAGAGACAAATAGGSTGAAGCATTATATTTATTCCTCCTGTGCAGTCCACTTTGGAAGCAGAAGGAGATGAGGTCTGAATGCTGTACATCTGAGAGGACCATGAATTTTAATCACACATTTGTTACAGAAACTTCAGACAAACTCAGAGGCAATTCCATTAGGCACTGTACAGATATATGGTACAGGATATTCTCTGCTTGAAAGTGAYTGAAAAACAAATAAAAAAGAGAGAAAAGGCAATGTTAAATAGAGAGGAGGAGAGGAGCAAGGTCACATTTAGTGCACTACTAAATGATGTTTGTTTTGTGGTGGAAAAAGAGTGACTTAAAATATAACCGTTACAACTAATTAACAGGAAAGGAACTGAATCACACAGAGACAGTCAAAAATCGAAGGAGAAATCTGTACAGAACTAGCACCTCGCCCCCAAATACCCAACACTGGTTTTAAAAATAGATTTGCTACGAAACGTATATGTTTCAGTTAAGGATATATAGATTCTCCTGGTGCTCAGAGCCTGGATGAGTATATAAGTTCATTAAATCTGTATGTTTATCCAGATTAACCTTTCCAAATTCATTACATTGCTGCTGCAGTCACTAAATTCACTATAAAATTTCATTAAAATGGTTTAGAAAGATATGCCTACCTAATTGCAGAAGGCTGAGGAGTACTGAAGACAAACTTGCCTACAGGACCTGACAACTGTATCATTGCAAACACTCCCAGTGTTATCTTAAATATTACTATTCTGTGCTCTAGCTTTAAAAAGAAAACATTTATCAGAGTGTGGCTTTTATTTTATGTCCTTCCACTCCAAACAATGCATAACCCACTAAAAAAAAAAGGTATAAATTGTCCTTTCAGACAAAACTTCTACAAGGAAAAAAAAAAAGCAATAACACAGCGAGTTTTATTTTATTAGTCTGAAACCACAAGCAGCAGCCTGTATATGGTGTAACAGCTGAACCAGAGATTTCAATTGCTTCTGCAGTTCAGTGACTCAAATGTTTTCTCTCAGCAGCACAGCTACACTTCCCTGCAATGTCGTCTTGATCATTTTCCTTCATCCTTTTTTCTAGTCTTTAATCATGGTTGGTCCGATGAACCTAAGAAAATAACTTTAAAAGTCAACTCAAAAGCATTTCCATATTCTGTTTTGATTTTTATTCTGTAGTTTGCCAGAAGCTTGACCCTGCTTAAATGCTGGTGATGTAACTCCTCCTGAAAAGAATGACAACCCCATGGGTACAACTGAACTCTGTCCTTACTTGTTAACTGCAAAATATCTGGGTGGGTGGAGCAGATGAGCTAGAGCCACAAGTGTTTTTTATTCTTTAGGTGTGGAAAAAACTGCTCTCTTAAAAAAACTGAGTTTTCAGAGAGATCCAAGCCCTCACTCTCATGTCCTTGGTGTCCTAGGTTGTACAGCCAAACAGAGAAGCATTCCATTATTTCTAGAAATGTGAAACACTTTAAGTTTTTCCCTCAGAACAGTTGTCTACTCCTCTTTCAGCACATGCTGAAGTTACACTGTAAAGTACAAAAGCACAATGGGTTTTTTTTTCAACACAAGCAGATTTTACCTGTATAAATCTGGACRAGACAATTTAGTTGACTTTAAATTGCACCAAAGCTAATTCACAGACTCATTGCACTTCACAGATCTCTCCTGGGACACTAATCATAACTGCATATGATTTAGGGTCAGTCTTTTGCAGAAGTATGAGTCTCATGAGATTTTAAAAGGCAATGACCAGATCTTGAAAAGCTGTCCAACAAACACGGAGTAATTTCTTCCAAATGCGCAGCTGGTGTAAATTAGATGGTGCCACTGATATGAAGGACCAAATTTACATCCACTGAGAATATGGCTCTTGTAATTTGTTCTTTGTTCCCTTCTGTATGAAAGCTTTCCCAGGTGCACAATTCACAGCTTTATCTCTAGTTATAGAATGACCAMATAAAGGTCAGAAAACGCTGCCTCCACAGCACTGCTCTGAAACTTTAACCGCCTCCTGTTCACACAGCCAACAGCTTGTACTGAGATACAAAAAATATGCATATATTTAATGAAAACTTATAGAAGGATACTCTAAAAATAGACCCTTCAACAGGTGAAAAATGCCTTTATGTAATTAACTTCCTAAAACTATGATGGAGAGGGATTAAATGATAACAAATGCACTTTGCACCTGGAAAAGTATGAATGATTTAAATGAGATAAGAATTGAATCTGTGAGAAAGTGAAGCCATCATCACTTAATAGACTTTATTTCACTGAATTGAGCTGAGCTGGAGTTAATTTGCAGTCCATTCACCAAAAACTATCTTAGGTTGGCTGTGATGGAAGAATTTCTATCAGAAGACATAATGAAGTGAAATTGTAGGATTAGGAGAAATAAGGTGAAGGAGAAAATTTGACACACACACACTGGCATACATTCCRTGGAAGAAAAGGCTTCATCAGCTGCTTTACTTGATACTAGTAACTTGTCATAAAACACAAGGGGTCCATTTGGAATTCAGGTTTTGATGTGCACAGATATTTCCAAACACTTGTCCAGTTGCACTAGGCTTTGGAAGAGATTTTTGGAACTTACAGAGTGTACTTTCACACACACACACAAAAAGGACAGAAACCAACAAAAAACCAAACAACCAAATGAAAAATCCGCCCCAATACCAACAAATAAGCAAACAACAACAACAAAACAAATCCTCGAACCAAATAAAAAAAAAGCAACGACCCTGTACTGTCACAGCCTGAAGTTCTACACCTGATGCCACTGAGGACATACAGATGGGTAAAATACCTTCTCTATGCCCTACTTTATATTTCCATTCCCCTCTTTGATCCTACTATTCACTCATCTTGCTATCATATTCCTTTCCATGTATTTGGGATTACCACTTGAAAACTTATTCCTAAATAGTAATTGAAGATTATAGCTTTTCTAACAGATTCTTTTCTCCACTGTTTACTTAAAAAGTCACAGGGTTCAGAAATTCAACTTTATTGGAGAAACATGGGAAATCCACACAGAAAATTATCCCAAATCAGGCCAGATGTACCTTACAAGAATTTTAATTTAGAAATTACAGGAAAAATAGGTTTCGTTGTTTGAAAAGTATCACATTTAAAACAAAMAAACAAACAACCTGGTTACCATTTTTTTTTTGTACTAAGAAAGTGTGTTTATTAACARTGTCAAAATACAAAGTGAACCAAAAAACTATTATTTTCCTTTTTGAAAATAAAAAAAAAAAAGAAAAAAGAAAGCTGCAAAATTTTGACTAAGTGTTGTGTATGGGGTACAGCTGCATCATCCTCAAGGTGCAAGATTTGGCATGGTATGAAAGGGTCGGGGTTTCTGAAAAAGGCAGTAAAAAGGAAAACTTGTGAGATGCAAATTCCAGGGCTATCTCCAAATCCCACTACTTAGATTTCCTTCTCTTCCTAGTGCAGTCTCATGGGAAGCTTTCTTTCTAGAGTCAAAACTTAGTCTCACACCCTTGGAGTGAATGTGTGGAAGGGAATTACAGCTCTTGGTGCTGCCAGCAGTTTTAACCTGTGTCTACACTAGGAAATRAAATGGTGCCAGTTTCCATTCCCAGCAGGAAGTTTGCCAAAGGCCAACCTGTTTTCCTCACATGGGAATCAGCAAAGGGTGTGCAGGCCCTGTGTGTGTTCACCTAATTCCCTGAGGGAAGGAATTCTACAAGCCTCTAATGGAAAGAGGAGGAAGCAGGATGCTTTTTGATGTAAATTGTTTCCTTTTCCCACACCTTCCTCCCACCCTCTACCATTTGTCCTCCAACAAATAGTTGCAACAACTGTGTAGTTAAATCTAGAACAAAATGAAATAGAAAGGATTTAATGCATTAGAGCAGTAGGTATAAGACACTATTTCTCACACATTGTTTCCAGTGTAGAAAAGACTTTCATAAATTCCTTAACGTATTTCTCAGATGGCTCTGGTGGCTGATTTTTAGTTTGTACCCATGATTTAATCTTAATCAATCAAAGAGAGTAGTCCTAAATGTAGACTTAGTGCAGGGGTTGAAAGCCAATTGTAGTGAAATGTAGCAGTAAACACCCCAGCCTGATCCTCCTCTCATCTGTCAGGGTGGAAGTCAGGAGCAACTCCACTCTAACAACGCAGGCAGATCGGAGTAATGCTGGGGTAAACAACAGTAGATTCTCTTGTATAAGATGAAACAATTTCAGGTTTGGCACTAAATTCTGATAAACATTCTACAGTGCAGCTGTATATTAAATAATCGATTTAGAACAAAAACAAGCCACTAATGCCTACATTTTTCTTCAGACTAATAGGTGGCTGAAACACAGTATTTTTGAAGTAAATGACAGGGAGTGATAGCTTTTGAAACATATTTTCTTCTGTTGCCTATAATAACTGTAGAAAAGGAAGGAAAAAATGTCTTAGATTCACAGAAAAGAATGTGTTTTTATGCAAAAGAGACATTGGTCCCTGATATATATATATATATATATATATATATGGAATTTAATACATCTGTGCTGAGATCCATAAAGGTGTTTAGATATATAACTCCTGTTGTAGAACACCTAAAGCCCAAGCTGAGGAAGAAGGGGTAGGAACCTACAGGAGTGTTTGAGTAGGATATCCATGTCCTGAGCTGTAGCTCTCTTTTACAGGAGGACACAAAGAAACTGCCAAGAAGCAGAGGAAAACAGGTTTAGTCTGTGCCTTTGGGCCAAATCCCACAATAACCAAAATACTGTGTAAAAAGACCTTCATTGCCTTTCGAAGAAGAGCATAAGAAGAGCACAAACCAAACTTTTGTGTTGTGAAGTTCTGTTTCATCTGAAAACAAAGGAAAGTGAGATTTATAAAAAATAAAGAAATTCAAATTTCCCCTGTCAGATATGAAAAAGTGAAAGAATCACACACACAAAAATATCCTTCCTGACACATATCTTTGTGAGATTGGTTCTTTTTTAAGTCTTTGTCTCAAGCTAAGGCTCCCAAGGACACACTGAACTATAAAAAACTCTACAGGGTCTTCCATGAAAACGTCTGTTACCTCAGTTGCAGCCATGATAACACATTGGGAAGGTACAACATTCCTCCATGTGAAAGCCTCTCACTTGACCTCAAATGCAGCAGCCAGAACAAGAAAAATGCAAACTGTCCTTCTCTGCTGCTCTGCCATGAGCAAATCAATCAGAACAGACATGCCCTCCAAATAGAGCATTCTAATCATATTGTTGAAATCAAGCTCCTCCAAAGTTCATCTCTTACCAGCATCTTAGCTCTGATCTCAGTAGCTGAATTTATGCAGAAGATGCCTTAAGACAGATCCACCCTTCCCCAGTAGCAGATAAACTACTGGTTAGAGTAGTCTTCTGATATGAAATCCTATCTCCCGTCCAGTTAAGACAGGTGTTTGACACCAGCTCTCCCACTTCCTCAAGAATGCTGTAATTACTGGGCTGTTATGCAAAAGACAGTACAAATCTCAGGTTCTGGATTTTAGGAATGTAGGATTAACTTTCTGGAGAACATTAGTACTTCTAGAAGGTGATATTTCCAATTATTTAAGGAACTTTTTCTTCATTCAATACAAAAGAAGGCTTGCTTGTGTGGGTTCTTAACCTCTCAGAAACAGTGCAGTAGTGAACACTAAGTAGCACTCAATGACCTTGACCAGCCTTGCCTGGATCCATCACCTGCACCATGGGACCAGAAATCCTGTCTAAGCTTGGTCCCCCAGTGTTTGGATTTTCTTGTATATTCGCTCCACCTGTGCAGCCTTGCCACTGGTCCTTGCACGGACATTGGGCTCATGCAGCAGGTAGCTTTCTCCTGGGTAGATTCCCTGTGTGTGCCTTGGAGCTCACCTCCAGTACTGCCTTTGTCCCTGCACCATGGGTGGATCCTTGGACCTGTGTTTAACCTTGTCTCCATTCCTCTTGCCAACTCTATCTCCTTTAGCTCCTGACTGGGCTCACTGGATGGATCCTAGGCCTGGTCCACCTCCTGATGTGTCCATCACTGCTCCTGGACCCTGCTACCAGCACCTGGCAGGATGCACCCCATGAGTGAGGGCATTGAGCTGCTGGGGCCACCTTTGGCTCTCAGCTTGCTGTCCCCAAGGGAGCAGCCAGACCTTGCTGCTCCCTGACAGGAGGATCTTCTTCAAAGTCACAGGCACTGCTGCATCCTGTGCTGAGTGTGGCAGCAATGTTTGAGCTGTGATCTGAGCAAGGCTGGCCAAATGGGTCCTTAGGGGATTTAGGCATTTAAATGTCCAGGTGGCCTTAGGTGGGTGCCCAGATGCTCACCTCTACCTAAAAGGTGGTGATGTAGTGTCATAGAGCAGCAGGGTGTGAGGCATCTGAACAAAGGAGCCCCCAAAAATAGAGGAGCAGGAGCCATCCTGTCCCAGCAATCTTTAGAGCACAATCTGACACACACATTTTGTCTCTGTTGCATTTAGAGCATCTTTATTTTATTGTGGTTTTGGTGTTTATCTACCTTCTGGACCATAGCATTCCATTCAATTTTTTGACTGACTCCTTCAATTACATTATTAGCTGTTTTATGGAGGAATTGGTGTTCTAGGTGTGTCCTGCAGTTACCAGAATAACAACTCACTTTCTGCTGGAGGTCTCTGAGCTCTACTTGAAGAGGATATAATTGTGCCAGCAACAGTGATGATGTCGGTTTGTGTAAGTGTTGCTTTCAGTCTGACTAATGATTTTTGCAGGGAACTGGAATTCCTTTTCAGTTTTCTGTGCCTCATAAATCTACACCAGCAAGAGGGAAATCATATTTACAAGTGCCACAGGATAACACAAAGTAATAAAAATTTCTGAGCATCGTGTATCACATAAGATATTCTTTGAGAAAAAATATATTTCTAGAAGTGTGAGCCCTCAACTTACTTGTGGTTTGAGCACTTTGATGGAGAAGGGGGGAGTTGCATTAGATGCATTTGCATGGATATTCATACTCACATATGAATCCGCATCTATTTATGACTGGAATTTTCAGTTTGAAGGGCAAGAGAAATCTGGTACAAGTGACAGAATCTGATCTTATATGTTTTTCTCACAGCTGCTAAAGGAATTTGTAATGCAAAAGACACGGGGTGAAGCAGGTTGGTATATTTGGGATTCTGCATTTCATTTAAAGCCTGCTCCTAGAGCTGCTGTAATGATATGGGTGAATGTTGATTTCTATTAAATACATTGCAAATATGTACAGCATGTTCTGTCCCTGGGAAGATGCCACTACGAAGAGATATCTCAGCTGAGTTGCCAGAGAATTCAAGTGTGATGGGGAGGGGGAGGAGGAAGRAAGGAAGGCACAAAGAACAAAATGTCCCTACAGCCACCCACCAGGACACACTTCTAGAGAGAGATGAATCAGCAACAGCCAAGGAAGCCCTGATGCCTAAAGGGGATTATGTAAGGATCTGAGATAAGTGGTGTCACCGGCACCTTTGGGTATTTCTCAGGCATTCAGCTGTGTTTTTTAACCTGAGAGGAGATACCCTGCACTCTCCCCTATCCTGTGAAGAAAGCCAAGCAGCTGCTGAGGGTGATAACTTTAATAAGGAACCTAGAGCAGACAGGCTTGTAAGTGAGGCATCTCAGGTGAATGCTCTTTGGTTGTGCTGAATGCAAGCCTTAAGCTTAAACCCATTTTAATGCTTTGTGTACAGGTCTTTACTACCCAGTCTTGCAGATCCTGGTCTCCTTGGGAAGGTACAATGTCTCCCCCATTCCAGTATTCTGGTGCAAAGAACAGATATCAAAAGAATAATGTTAAGGCATAATTATTGTAAGGATAATGCATTTTAAGAATAATCATAAAAGAACAAACTGTAAGGTCTTCACTAAAAAGGAATGTGTCTGTGCTTTTACTGACCTTGAAAACACAGTGATTTCTGCAGAGCCTTGAGACACAAGAATCAGCAATTTTTGTTGCTGTCATCTACACGGAAAGGTCAGTAGGGATCAAACTGTGTTCTCACACACTGATATCTCTCAAGTCAGATATTCAACCAGTTCTCCTTGGTTTATGAGTATGACCCTTCGTAGATCCTTTCCTCCTGTACTGGGGAGGCCAAAGCGACTGAAATATCCAGACCAAGTGCATGCCAAACTGGTCACAACTATGATAAATCACAATTGTCAGCATATATTTCTGAGAAGGTGATCATAATTTTGATATTCAGCTGCTAATTTTGAAGTCACTTCAGGCCTAATGAGATACTAGGCTGTGTATGATTTGGGTATCAGTGCCATAGGAGCACAGTCAGAACAACATTCAGCACTACATTTGCAAAGCCACTGAATTTGTGTGATACTTGGCCTTCCCTTTGAGGGACATCAGACAACAGCCCCTAGGCTCTGCAATTGTTCATACTGTGATTCCAGTTTGCTTCTAGGAATGGCTGTCCTGTACTCTTCTGAAATTTTCTCTGACTCTGGGCAGGAGAAACAGGAATAGAAAGGCAGAGAAACAAACATGAAAATAAAGAAGCGTCAGTATTACTGGAAGATCTGCACACAAAAGTGTCGCAGCCAGGCGACCTCAATATGTGATTTCAGGCTACAAGAAGCTCAACCACAAGTAAGGCTTCAGTAGTTGTGTAAAAAGAAAAGGGGGAGTTACAGAGTTCATCACCTCAGTGCTCAGTGGGTACATGGGACCAAGGTCATCAGGGCTGCACACTGAGGGCTGTTGCCACTTGCCATTTAAGGCAGCTAATTTCTGTAATATTTTTGACCTGTCAGTGGGCTCTTCAAAGAGACGAGCAAGATGATCCCTACAGAGAAGGTGAAAAAAAGCAAAATCCCTTATGCACTTGGGAAAATTTCCTTATTTGTAAAACATATGACCACAGGTGGAAAAATACAGAGAAATTTCAGTGGAGACAGGGAAGAGGAAGACACTAAACAGGTGCAAGTACAAAAGAAAGAAGTCTAAGAAAGTATTATTTCACATGGCAAATTGTTTTATACAAGGTGCAATATGAGGTTTTACACTATGATCATTCATGAGCAATATATGTTGAAACATTGTATCAATGACCTGAAAATGTCTGATTTTTATATACCTGAAATGATATCTCTTAAAGGCAGGGATTTCTCATTTATGATGGACTATACTCAGACTCTTGTCAATGTGCAGAAAGGCTATACACAAATGAAGAGTGAGATGGAGTCTTTAAACACAATAGGGAAGACAGAATTTATATTGTTAGCTCTTTGCTCTCAGACATTTCTCATTAGTAGTATTATTATTTACTTGGATTTCAACACTTCAAAATTTTAAATGTGTGATGAACTTTAATGCTTTGTTTAGTTCTGCCCAAAGACTCAAAAAGGTGAGATTTTGCTTTTAATAAGTCTTCACCTTGTCATTGTACATATTAGCATTTTAGTAGTTGTCTTAGTGTGGATTTAACATGTTATTTGGCAAAAGCCAGAAAGTTAAGTTTCCAGTCTGAATTTCGTTCAAGGTCTAAACTGGAAATAATGTAAAGGCAATTAAAATCATCCAGAATGAGAAAAGGTTTGTTGAAGTCATTAGGCTGAAAGTACTGAGATTTGTAGAGACCTGTAGGAGTACAGGTTCTCTGATGAGTACTTTAATTCCTTGCATATGGCAGGTGAGACTGCAGCCTTTTTCAGATTCCTGAAATCAGAGAGCTCTCTATTTACAGACAGCATATTTTTTCCACTTTCCTTGTTATCTGTGTGTTCCTGGATCCACACCAAAGTTTGTTTGAAAGGGGAAGTTCAAAGCTACTTAGAAGATTGGACACCCATTCTGTTTTAGATGTTAAATATATCATTAACTGTTCACCACGGTTTCAGAAATTCACGGTAAATGTCCCCCCTAGAGCATCCATCCTCCATGTCTTGCAGTTTGCTGTAATTCGGTGTGTAAAGCTTCCAAAAGTTGTGGAACAGCCTATTTTGAGAGAACTTGTAAGCAGGAACACATGAATGGGTATCAGGTGCAGCTATGAATTTAATGAATGGTTTGCTGGAAATGGCATTAAATAGCAACATCCGTCTGCAGATGAGCTCGGTAATGTCCTTATTTCCAGCCCAGGCAGATGGAGGATTTGCAACATGCTCTCTGTTTTCTGTTTCACACAGCACTGCTTGCCTGTAAATTCAGCCACAATCATGCTTGAAAAGATTTCGAGCTTGACTGTCCAGCCTTTTATTTTTGCAGCTTCCTTTTCAAAATAATGAGTGGAAAAAGAATGTAACAAGGTTCATCCTGAGAATTAAACTGGTTTTGGATTTTGTGCTGTTCCAAAACAAATCGCAACTTTTGTTTTTTCCCCTCTCAAACACTTTAGCTTGAAGAATGGGAGTGACATGGAAACTGCCAGGTTCTTTTTAAAATGGTCATTAATTTCTGACATTTAAGTAAATCTAGAAGTTTTACATTAGGACACCAGAAAGCGGAAATGCCACATGAGGTATCAAGACCAGTGACTTGGTAGCATATAGCAAGTGACATCATACAACTCTTGCAGACTGTCGTGGTAAATTAATTTTTAATGTAGACATTCTAAAATATCCCAATTTATTTTAAATATCACAATTTCAGTCCAAATACCTTCTATAATATTTATATATGGCTGTGTACTGGGGAAAGAAGAGGTGAAAACACTTCCCCAGAAAATTATTTCTATGATACATGAGTGGATCAACTGGACAAACAGGTACTGGTTTCTTCCCTTAGTCATTGCCAAGGGTAAGAAAGGAGTCAATCCCTCATATACTGTGTGAACTGTAGCCTATTTTCCTTATGATTCAAATAAAAAGGCTAACGAAGGAAAAGAAAGAGCATACTGAATGCTGATTTTTGGTTTCAAACATGAAGAAGTCCATTTTGGGAATGGGTGTAAAAGAGAACTTATTAAGATAACCTGCTCCTAGGTGGCTTCTGAAAATTTCTGATCAGTGTTTGGACCAAATTTAATCTCCTGCGTATAACTATCATGTCTCTTGCTCTAGATAGCAAATAATTTAGACCAAGTTTTTGAAATACCACGTTACTGAATTGGTGAGACAAGATTTCTCAGAGACATACAAAAGCAGTGGAAAGGTGTGAAAATGTTCATTGGTGAGATTGTACTGGTTAAAATATAAAATGTAAAATATCTTTCCATAAAATTCGGTTCCAGGTAGAAAAACAGCCTTATTCCCAATCTCACTCCTACCATGTTAACATAGTTTCACTTGACTTCAGAACTACACCCAGTAGACAAATAACATAAATATACAACATTGTTGAAGTCAAGGGGTCTCTGATGACTCACATCAGTTGGAGTTGCAGTTCAGCTTGTTGTTTGCAGAAATTTCCGAACTCGGAAACTCTTTTTCACGTTTCTAGCGAAGTCAAAATAGGTCTTTGGGAAATAACTGCAGCCAACAGTAAATGATGTATGAAATGAAATATCTCATCCATCCCATACACGAAGAATGTGCAGAGGAAGCTTTGCTGCCCTCACCACGCAGTTTCAAACAAGTTGCTGATGCAGAACCATCATTTGCATGGAGTGATGGGAGGAAGGGGGTGATGCTGTCATTCTTTTCTGCTGTCAGGTGTTGCTCTTCCATACAGAGAGAGTCAGATTTTAACCATTCTCCATTTTATCTAATAAATATCGTCCTTTAGTCTGTCAAGTAACTTCCATTGAGTTCGATGGGATTTGAGCCTGCAGTGCTGGGGATTTATTCAAGACTATACAAATAGTTCACATTAAGTTAAATTTTTACCTGTAACAGATCTGATCCCTTAGCACATATCTAGACTACACAGTGTGTTCAAGACCCCTGATCTTTCCATCAATACAGTGGCATATTTAGTGTATTGACATACACTGCATTGTCTCAGGTGACAAACCCACTACTGATTTACCAGCTTGGTGACATATCTGAGCTAACACTGCTTGCAGGGTATTGCTCAGGCAGCACCATCTCTGCACTATGTAGCTTTACATCCTTCAAGAAGTCTACATTTCACCTGAATTTCTTCCAATTTGAAGTTAGACAAGTGGTTTATGCAACTTACCTAGTTTTTTTGACTAGGCATTTCCAAATATTAGTTCATCTTACTAAATATAAACACCTATCTGAATACTTTTGTGAGCTTAATCAGAGTAGAAGCAGTCTAGAGAACTGGTTTAAATAGTTACTGTCCAGTGAACCGTACCTATATGTAACAAATAATTCAACAATAATTGTAAGATTTCTGCTGTGCACAACCAGAAATAAGAAAATTGAAAGTTGTACTATCTGATTCTGTACTAGGAGAAAATTGAGTACTAACAAAGCCACAGCAAGGCTGGAGAAGCTCCTGAAAAGGACCATTTGTTTAAAGACTTTTCTCATTTTTATTGGCATGAAATCTTCATGTCCTGATGTGATGGACAAGTGACCTTTGCAGTATGCTTATGATTTTGAAAATCTGAATCTGCAGAGGTCTGACTTTTTTGTTGGCATCTCTGCTATGACAACCATGTCTGGCTCACACAGGATAGACCTTTAACCAGGGTTGTGCAACTGTTCTCTGCCTGTCTCCCTAAGTTTTTCTCACCAAAAATATTATGGATGGGCATGGATTAGACTCTCTGTGCTGACTGTATGGGGACTGGTTTCAAGTAGCACTCAAACAATCAGCAAAGCATCTCAAATTCAGAGTTTAAGCATCACTAGAACTCGCGCTGTTTTGGTGCATAACATCTCTAAATTCTTAGTCTGTTCTATTATTCATTTGACTGTGAAGGTCTGCTTGGCAGGGATGTGGTAGGAAATTTAGCCATCAGGCTTAGGGTGCTTCTGAGTTCCAGTGTGCTCTTCCTGAAGCTTTGTCAGAAACAGTTTACTTGTCTTTGAAAGCAGAGTGATTTGATCACTCTTGGCAGACACAGTTTCCCCCACGTATTTTGTTTTTGTTCCAAGAATGCCAAGAAAATGTTCTTTCTTTCAGAAAATAGTCTTCTCCCTGCTGAACTTGTATTAAGATATCCTCAGAGGGCTTTGCTGTCACCTTCTGTAGGTTAAAACAACAGGATGTCCCCCATTCCTCCCCCTAACTTTGAATAACATCGCACTGGGTTGCCTTTTAAAGTTTCTGAGCTGCAGTCTGTTACCTACACGCAGTCAGATGTGCCAAAGAGCACCATCTAAGAACCTGAAAGGTGCATTTGCATTTTAGTAAAGGGGAATCAGCATGCAGAGTTATTAGACATCCTCATTCTCTTCCACTCTGTAGGAGATGGGACTGTGGCAGCTGCTGCTGTGATTTCTGTGTAGGCACTTCCAAGTTAATGAGAAGCTGCTTTGCTAAGGCAGAAACAACTATTTAGTCTGTCCATTCCCACATGTCACAAGGTTTTCTGTGCTGTTTCGTCCACTCTGCTTGGGTCACAAACCAGCTAATTCCAGAGCAGTTCATATGCATTCTCACTAGGTGACAGGTACAGTGGTGCAGTTAAGATTCATGACACTAAGTAAGAGATTTCCATAATTCATGTTATTTATGTATCTCAAAAATACGTATTTACCTACCTCCAAAAGGGGTGAGGGAGTTGACCAGCTGATGCTGACACAAGTCAGCTGATCAGAGCACAAGCTCCACAGAGGCAAGAGGATGAAGTTGAAGAGCTAAGATGAAGGGAAAAGCACAGTGACACAGCATGAGCAAGGAAAGCACACAGTTCTCCATCCCCAGAGCAGGCCATTGCAAAAGGGAAACTTATTCCCTCTTCCTACATTTTGGAGTTTCCAGGGGCTTTGACACAAAACAAAATTATCATGTGTTGATTTAGCAGCTGAACCTTATAAACTGCTCATGGTGAACTGGGAGTGCTTTGACTTAAGCCTCTTTTACTCTCTTTTTTAAAATATATGAAATTACTTTTGATGTTTTTATTTTGGAGTGAAGGTCCATCTTAAGGTATTTGGAGAGATGTTTTAGCTAGGAATATCCCATCTACTTTAGCAACTAAAACCAGACCATGAGATACAGTTACCACGAGCAGAGAACAGACAACCCCTGTCCTCCCAGTCCTTTTTGATAATGATATCCTCACTCAGCAGCCAGCACATCTCTTTCCCAAGATTGTGTGCAGTGGAAGACATACACATAGGATAATGCTGCCAGCTCAGTAATGTCCTTTGAGCTCTTGGTCAATGTTTAATACCCCCTCAAATACCTAAGAAGGCAGTAAAATAAGGACAAGATTACTTTTAATACCAAATACACTATAATAATGAATGATATTATCTGTGTCATCTAGATGCAGGAAGAGGAGAAAAAACACCTCTAAGACACCTGTGCTTTCTTACAACTCATGATAAATGTGAGGTTGGGGTGGGGGATTGAAGAGGAAAAAGGTTAGACGGAATATTTAAAGAAGCACAAACAAACAAGAAAACAACAACAAAAAAACTTTAAAAAGATAGCTACAGTGAGTTCCTAAGAGAAATGGTGAAAACCTCAAAGCAGTCAGGGAAATGAAGTGTATTTTCTACTCTATCCTATAGATTTTCTACCTCAGGTTTCTATGAATACGTGGGATAAGCCAATGGGGGAAAGCCATTAGCTTTGGTGCTCTGCAGCAAAAGAATAACATTAATGCAATTCTGTTACTAAAGATCTAAAGACTAAAGGTTGTATTTATTTATTTATTTTATTTATTTATTTATTCCAGGTGATGAAAGAATTCTAGATTACAACAGCCTCTGTGAAAATAACTCCCTAAAATATAGATGTGCTTCCTATGTTAACTGATGTTCTCAATCCCCTATTGAAACACCAGGGCTCTGTGCTACAGCTGAGGGGAGATCTGTGAAATTACTTGAGGAGATGTGCCTGCTATTGCTAAGCAGCAGAGCAGGTTCATGTTTCTTTGCAACTTCACTGTGAACTTTAATCTTCATGTTCATGTGTGTCTGGTTAAATACCTTCAAGGCTTTCACCCTGTGCTCCTTATGACTACGTTCCTATTAAATCTGGCATTTCACTGTTGTTTCAAAGAGATTGAATAGAGATTGTCTTATACGTAGCTTGAACCTTTGATATTTGCATCCAAGTGTCTTCAAGGAATATCACTGTATAGTTACAGAAATATTCTATATCAAAAAGAGTCTATAAGAAAGAAATAGACTCTTAGATCATAGTCTTTTACTCTCTGAGTAGGTGTTTTACTTTTAATACTATCTTTTCCTTGTTAACTTAGGAGGTTTGCAATCACACCTCATTTCAGCAGAAACGACAATTCAGAGGAGGTTGTCATTCTTGAACGTAAAAGAATATTTTATGTAGTCCTCTGAAGATTTCTTTTGTCTCTACTCTGTCCCAAAGAGAAATAAACAAAATAATACAGGTCCAGCCACCTGAATTTCAGGTCATCAGAAATGTTGGAAAGAAAGTAATATCAATTGGAGATGGTATAAAAAAGTCAGAGAAAAATACAATGTATTATCCAGGCAGCTACCCTGAGAGTGTAAATGAAAGATTAGTAGTTCATATGTTTCTCATTGTGGTACATTGACACCTTTGACCAAAGGGAGGGAAAATATCCTTCTGTTAGAATTAAATAGTGATTTCTCAGTCAGACAGCTGCACTAGATTCTTAAGGGGGTTAGCAATCAAAGAGAGATCAAGACCTACATTTTCCTAAAGTCTGCTATGCAATCACTTTCATAGTGCAAAATAAGTCTAAGGAATCAATTATACGTCTAAATTCTGTTATGCACATTACCACAGCCTTTCTGTTTTAAAACAGTAGTTCTGTGGAATTATTGGTGTGGTTTTACTGGGAGAAATGCTGTTGCACCTGAGATTTTGCACTAGATAATCACAGAATTCATTTTGTGTTGCCTATTTATAGGTTTTATTTTACTTTAATAGGTCTGGTTATGGATATGGAGTTGAGCAGCACACCTGATAAATAGCTTAGGGTCAGATTAATTCAGGGCACTTCAGATGTTTTCTTGTTTTAGTTTTACAAGGTAAGGTATTGATATTGTAAAGGTAGAGTGTAAACAGGCTGCATTTCACTTGTCCAAGCAGCAGGGCATGCTCCTGTGCATGTAGGAATAACTCTGTCCTCTCCCCTTTGCCAAACCTCTCCAGTGCACCCCCAGGGCTGCAGCACAGATGAACACTGTTCCAAACATGGGGGTGCCCTGGGGAGACACTCTTTTGGATCAGAGCTGATGGCATTCTTTGTAGCTGAGGCACTGTGAGTGTAACAGACTCCCAGAAACCAGGAGGGACTGGACACAAGCCTGTCCTGGAGAACACCTGCAGCCCTCTCCCTGCTGCTACCCTGCAAAAGGGTCACTGTGTGCTTGCAATTAGCAATTCCTCTCTCTTCTGATGCAGCACCAGGTTCTCCAGTGCAGGTGGAAGGGAGAAATGGGCCAGAATTGTACAAGGTCACTTTGTGGCCAAATACTGATTTTGGGTACAGAACTAAATGAAAGTAATCTCTCTGTGGCCCTAACCTTTCCGTCTGTACCTGCAGACCTGAGAATTTTCCTCTCCGTGATGATTCGTTCCTCTGTGATATTTCTTTTGTGGAGTGTCAATATGTAATTAGAGGTGTGTGCTGTAGGCCACTGTGTTGGTCTTACTACAAAATATGAAGGTTCAGAGCCACTCCCATAAATCAGTAAAGTTCCATTAAAAGCAATAGAGATTCAGTGATCTGATCTTCTCGTGCATTTTAATTTCATGATTTCCTTCTTTTCATGCAAATTACTATTTGCTGAACTCAGATAACTTGTTTTTCTAAATTTATCCACCACAATATTAGATTTGTGTAGAAATAAATAATTACAGAGAATAGCTATAGTTAACAATAGAAAGTTTAAATATAAAATTTTGTGCCATACTGCAAAAAAAGCAACTGATATGACACCCTGCTCTAATTAAAGTATATTAATTATGGGAACAGATTTATTCAAATTATGCTTGCTACGTGTAAGTGCAATATATAACAGATTTTTAAATATTTCTGCAAGCGTGGAAGAAAGATAATTGAAATCCTTCACCTTATGTTTCAGTTAGTTAGTCAACTCCCATTTCCTAATGCCATATATGAACCACTATTTTACAAATAAAAGGCTAAGTGAAAAAGCTGAGCTACTGATTTTAATCCAGAAAGATGATATTAACAGTATGAAACCAACAGGAAAAACGGATCTCGGTTATCACTGTTTTCTGATTTGGGAGATTTCCAAAGAAACTGAACTGAAAGAAAGCTTTAAAAGAAACCTTTAGCCATTTGTAGTGCCTTGGGCACTGTCTCTGTTTAAGGGCACTCTGTTATCTGTGTGTGTGGATGATGCGGTCAGGAATTTGGGTAGCAATAGCACCAAGACAGATAATTTCAGAGCCATAACCCACTGCCACGAAGTTTGCCTGAAGTAGTCCTTCCATGGATGTCAATGGGCTTGCAGGAAATCAGGTCTCAGTTGCTTAAACACAGGCAGCTGGTGTCATTTGCCATGTGCCTGCGTATCTGAGGCATCCAAATAGTACTGCTCAATATCACGACTTTCGGGTGTGACAGCTGAATCTGGACTTGTGGGATGCCCTCGGGCACAGCAAATGGCTCTAAGTACCTCTGTGAGGGCAAATGAATTGAGCCCCCAGGGCTAAATTCATTTTCCCTAAGTAAATTTACACAGTGTGTATTTCTACATCTGAGTTAGTTTCCTTGTTGAACGTTTACAGACAGGAATAGATACAACACATTAGACTTATTTCACTGTTTACTTTGGGATGAGATGTCCCCCATTCCCTCCTCTGACTCTAAAAATATTTCAGAAAACTCAGATATTGGCATCTTCACTGCAGACACCTTGGCTTTATGCAGTGCTCTAAGTGAAAACATCAAGGGGCTTCTGATTACCTAGTAGCTCATGTTAGTACCTATTTCATAGCTCTTCCTCTGTTTGCCCTGCAGATCTACCTGACTGAATGATTATTGCCCTGTAAGTCTTACATATCTAATTAAAACAAAGAGAAAGTTTGTGGCAAATTCAGCCCCTTGACTCCATCCTTTTGACCACCACCTAGCCCGCCTACACACTTCTCCTCTGATAATTAGTCACAGTCCACCACGGGAAGAAAGTTCTTGTGGTTCTATTATTTCACAGCTTCCTGCCTCTGGCTGAGAAGAAGAAAGTGGTACTGGTACCATAAGACATTAATTTAAGGCGGCAAGACAGTAATTGGAAGCTTTCCGCTAACTTTAATGAACTTTGGACTGGAATCATAGAGAAAAACTCTCAACAAACACCTTTCACTGAGAAAGTGGCTTGCTGAAATAAGTCACACAAGGCTGATCAATGGTTTCACACTGCTCACAACACCTTGTGTGCCTTCATGTTTCTCAGTATGATGCAATCTCTTCACACTCTCCCATGGCTATGGGGGATTTGACTGTGTTTTGATCTCTAGTTGAATTGTGAATCTTCACTTCTCTGAAGTAAAGGTCTGCCGTGGGTTGGCCTTGGCCAGCAGCCACACACCCACACAGCCACTTGATCACTCCCCTCTCCCTCCCGCCTCCCCACAGGATGGGGGAGAGATTAAGAACAAAAGTGAGAAAACTTGTGGGTCGAGGTAATGACAGTTTAATAAGTGAAGGAAGGGGAAAAAAAAAGAAAAAAGGAAAGGGAAAAAAAGTGATGCAAAAGCAATCACTCACCACCTCCCACCAACAGACCCGTGCCCAGCCACTCTGAGCAGCAGCCACCTTGGAAATCAAGTGCCCACCTCTTACCCCCTTCTTCCTCTGCCCCAGTTTTTATTGCTGAGCACGACATTCCGTGGTATGGAACAGCCCTTTGGCCAGTTCGGGTCAGCTGTTCAAGCTGTGTTCCCTTCCCAGTCTCTTTCCTATCTCCAGCCAACTCCCTGAACAGGCAGAGTGGGGAAAAAAAGAAAGCCTTTCCACTGAGCAAGCTCTGTCCAGTAACACCCAAAATACTATCGTGTCATTGTAGTGAACCTTTTGGACCTTTTGGCTAAATTTTGCCCTAAACAGGCTGTTTTCAAAGCCAAGGAGAAAGCACCATTAAGGCATGGATCCTGCAGAGGCAGCATAGCGGGGTTTTTTTCATGCTGGTTGTTCTCCTGCACCATGAGCCACCACTGTGCAGCCTCAAACCTCTGAAAAGTTTATTCAGAAACTTTGTTCAGAAACCTTGTCCAGGCACAGCTGGACACAGACACACACACTCACCCCCCATCAATGCTGCCAGAGTTCCAGAATCTTCCAGAGAGAAGAATGCCCATATCCTGAACTCCTCCTGGAGGAGATATTGCAAGAACTGAGGTTATAAAAATGTGTACATGGGCCACCACCTCTGAGAGACCAGGACTGTGCAACTGTGGACCTCGATCACCCACACATAGCTGGAGCCATGGGTGGTGATATCTTTCTATCTCTTCTCTATTTCTCTGTTTCTCTACCTCTCTCTATTTTTCTCTTTCCAATTTTCCTCCTTTAGGGTGGTCATATACTTCAGAACGTCTATACACCCCTTTTCCAATCTGTTACTTTATTTTCCCAGTTCAGGTGTTCCAATAAAATTCACTGTTGTGTCTGTTATTTAGTGTTGGTTAGCTTTAATCCACATCAAAGGATCAGTTAGCAACGAAACTGGTTACTCTGCCTCAGAGGCAGATTGCAACAGTCATCAACAGTGCACAAATCCATGGGCTGCCATAGAGAAAATTAACTCCATCCCAACCAGACCCAGCACAAGGGCTGATGTCTTTGCCCTCTTGGGGGCAAGACAAAATCAGGAGTGCCAGAGAACAGCAAGGTTTATCTATTCTACCACCTACTAAGGGCTGGACACACTCATGGGCTGAAGGGATGAGAGGAGAGGAGCAATTCCAGAATCTGAGTGAACATCTCATCTGTCTGTAGCTCCCAAAGCAACTCCACTGTTGTTATTAAGAGCTAATTGTTGATTTGCTGCATGAATGGTCTAAAATGGAAAAGCAGTCAGATATTATTCTTTGTCACTTCAGATCAGATTCCCAAGGGCAGAATGAGGGTTGCATTGGATTATTTTCAGATTTTCCAGTTTTGCGGCCCTACCTAAGCAACAGTAGGAGTTTCACTTTAAAGAAAACACAAAAATAAACATATATTACATATTAAAATGCACAAACCTTTCACTGTGCCRTCTAAGCCTTTTACCAGGCAACARGAATTTTTCTGCTTGTTTTGTATCTGTTGGATCCTGCCTTTCTTTGATTGCACATCCTTTCCCTCCTGCTCTAAATAGACCAAGATCRTCACTATGTTTTACTGAATATTTGCCAAGAGAAAGTGCTGGTTTTTAAGGGAAGTGYTAGAAACATCTCAAAATACAGGGTTTAGAGCAGAACACTCAGCTTTTACATTGGTTTAGRATTTTTTTTCCCCCCCGAAAAGTGTCACATTGGCACACAAAATATCTCTCTGTTTGTGTGGAACAGACACCCAATTAGTAACAAGCTGGTGCTGTCCATCAATAGCTGAAATGTTTTGTTTGGAAGCTCTGGCTCTGGTTTTGGTTGGCGGTTTTSGGGAGTTTTGTTTCTTTTTTTCAATTGCACAAGCTATTGTTATCGAACCATGTAAGCAACAGTGGTGCCAATTGTCCCAAATATCATTTGCTTGCAACCTCACTGGCCCTTATTTAATTATTGGCTCATTTCATTTAGGCTGCATACTGTAGGAACATTTTGTACTTTAAACCAAAGAGAACACTTGGGAACATTTTTTATCACTTATAAAAAGAGACTCAGGAAAGGATCAAGGCACCTGAATGAATCTCTCATTTAATATATCATTAATTATATTRCTTAATAAGAAAGATTGTGCATCAAAACATTCGATACAGCCAGGAGGTTTTTATATAATAACCAGTTTTTCAAARTGCAGTGGTTTCATACTGGTACTCCAGCTTTTTCTTTTGGGCTGACGAATTAACTGAAACTATACATTGCTTTTTACTAGACTTTATTTCCTCATTGCTTGCATGATGACAGCAAGTCAGAGGATGTCACTGGAATCTGGTGTGAATGAGTTTGGCAAGTGTTTTTCACTATTATTATRCAGACTGAGCCAAAAAGCTCGATTCAGATATTTTTGTATTTTGGTGGATTTGAAATCCCCATTGCTGTGCATATTTTGACATGTCCTCATCTTTAGGGACTTTTGTGAGATCAGTGGAGGTAAAAACCAACAAYTGTGTTTGCGGACAAGTAACTATCTAAAGTGRTTAAAAGCTGTTCTGTGTAACATCAGATGTTTGGTGACAACTTTAGGACTACCACTGGTCGTCCTGCCTGCCCCAGACCGTGTAATTTGTGAGGGAACATTTCCCTGCTGGCTCTGGGTCACCATGCCCGTGCAGCACTGTGAAATACCGGGAAGAGGTGTTAACTTGTTCCCTTAAAATGCTACAGGTACACAAATAGGAGAAGGTGACTGAACCAATAAATCCTCCTCTCAGGGCACTGTCGTTGTGAGCACCGTATTAACATGACAAGGTTTCACTGCATTTTGCTGAAGCAAATCCCTGTAAGGCTTCACTGAGTCCTTGGAACATGACTCTTTTTCAAGCACCTCTCTGTGMTTGGGAAAAAATTTCTACATCATCCTGTTTTTCTCCAAGCTGTCCATGTGTTTGTCACAAGACTGAGGCACAAAGGCTGAGGCACAATTACAGAGYGGAATGCCAACACATGGACCTGAAATATGGAAAGTGCTCTATCCCTCACTGATGAAGAAACAGCAGATGAGAAATAAAACTATAAATGAAAGAAAAAAAAAAAYCTATCCAACTTCATAACAAGAAAATAAAGGATTTATAGACGACAATTTATTCTTTAGAAAATACTGACATTTCACCAGTTTGGCCCAGGAGGAGTAACAAATTTTAATCCTTAATGTGAAAGAATTATTACYATATTCATCTGAGGTACTGATGAAGTATGATTGAGAAAATAAGAAGCAAAAGCAAATATAAGTAAGTATTTTCATCCTAAGGCAACACTCTCACTTGGTGAGACCATTTACTTCACTGTATTCCTGATATCCTTCAGTTTTTGTATATATTTGTCTGYTTCTCTTCTAGATCTTTTATTGTCTGCATCAAGAACACAAATGAAGGAATGTTTACCTGTGGAAAGTTTTCTTTTGTGCTTCCCAAGGTGAATTCAATCAAGTATTTTTCTGTAGTGTCCCTGGTTTTCTCTTCTGATCTATTTTATGTGGTAAATGTGTCAGTAAAGAGAGCTGAGTGGTCTCTTGAACTTAATACTTCAATTTATTAGAATGTGATCAAAAAAATTGACATCATTTSAACAAGACAGGTGATTCCCATGCCTTGTACATGTTAATGAAGTACTGCAGAGCTCAGGAGAGACATAATTATGCTTTTCTGCGAGGCTTATGAAATTTCTTTAGTGAAGTCTTTTACTAGTTTTCAAGGTGCTCCCCTCCCAAAAAGTCGTCTGATAACTTGTTTACAATTTTAAAAAAAAATGATATAAAGGCTTTTTAGAAGGAATGATAACTACAATTTATAAGCAGATCAGCAGCTCTATAAAGAACTTATCTGGAGCCTGGAAAAACAGAGACTTTAATGAAATGGGTAAGTGCTTTTAGAGGGCAGAGGATGTGCCACGTGAAAGAGAGTTAAACTGACCACACAGTTTAAGCAATTTGATCATGTGAATGGCAAAGGTTTTGTCATGTGTCTTTGTGCTGCCATCAGTACAACTTATGTGTGTCTCCACATCATGTGCTGCCTCTCCCCACAGGACTGAGCTTCTGAGTGGTTTTTAATGGCACACTATGTTGATCTYGAGATGATCAACACCCCTGAATTCRGGGGTGAGATTACCTTTTCTTGGCTGACAGGGATAAAATGCATGCAAGAAAGGATTCCTGAGATGTTTCTGAGTCAGTGAGGGGCAAAAAAAATTGTGTCCAGCTTTTTCCCAGAAGAATTGTCTCCTCCTGTAACATGGCATTTAGTCGTTATGTGAACTTTTGCAAATGTGTCAGATTGCAGATCATATAAATATTTTTCCCCAAGGCAGAAAATACACCAAATACTTCTCTAGTGTAATGTAATTAATTAACATATTGCTCTTTATCAGAAGAATCTCTCTGCCTGTTTTGCATAATTAAGGCTGGGTTCATATTTATAAAAACCTCGCTAGACCAGCCACAAACAAGATTTGCTTTTCTAAGCCAACTGTATCGCGTTATGACAGTGGAGAGATAATGCCTTGGTGGAATTCATGATCTCAAGGGATATAGACCAGGCAAAAAGTGTAGACATAACCCTGAACCTTAAGAAAATGAACTCCTAGTTTTTTAAAGAACTAGTGGATTGGACCCCCTGGGAAGCTGTCCTCGGGGATAGAGGAGCAGAAGAAAGCTGGCAACTATTCAAAGATATTTTCCTTAAAGCACAAGAAGAGCTCTYAGTTCCCATGTCCGAGAAATCGGTCAGGGAAGGCAGGAGACCAGCGTGGCCAAGTAAGGACCATCTGGTCAAACTGAAACACAGGAGGGAAATGCATAGACAGTGAAAGGAGGGACATGCATTCTGGGAAGAACATAGGGATAACTGCCTAGACTGAAGGACTTTTTTTAGTCAGAAAAAGCAAGACAAAAGAAATTTTACTGTAAGTGAGACAGGGAACKGGTGGCAGCTGACATGGAGAAGGTTGCAGTAGTCAACAAATTTTTTGCCTCATTTTTCACTGAGAATTGCTCTTCCCACAGCTTTCAAGTAGATGGAATGCAAGACACTGGAGAAATGAAGTCCTTCCCATAAGAGGGCAAAAGGCAACAGTTTTAAACCAAACGAGGCTAGATTTAGACTAAATATGAGGATGGAATTTTTTTGCTGTTAGAGCAGTGAAGCGCAGGAMGAGGTTGTCCAGAGAAGCTGTGGCTGTCCCATCCCWGGAAGTGTCCAAGGCCAGGTTGGATGGGGCTCTGAGCAACCCAGTCCAGTGGAAGGTGTCCCTGGCCATAGCAGGGGGGTTGAAATGAGATGACCTTGAAAGGCCCTTTCAACCCAAACACTTCTATGAGTCTCTGACCATATAACTACTCTTCCCGTCTGCCTGCCTTTGAGCTTTCATTCACAGATTTAGCATTCTGTATGAAACCTCCCTTAGGGCACAATCTCTGTGTTTTAAAACTAACACTGAGCACTGTGTCAGAAGGGCTGYTCCTGAATGGAGTTGGCAAGTGACTCATTAACCTGTCAGGAGGATGCTGCATGTGGCCAACTTAACTTTGAATCCCTGAGCTTGCAAAGAAGAGCAGGATATCACAACACTGAGTTAAGTCACCTTAGGGGCATCTCTTTGGTACAAACAGCTCCTCAGTTGACGAAACTGTTCCCGCTCTAACTGTTCTTGCTAAGAAGACTGGTATTATCTATGGAGCAGTACCTTGGCATTTATGAGTCCTATAGTAAATTTCTCATACTTCTGCAGAGTGACTTTCTTTGTGACTTTGGACAAACCTTTTAGGAAAAGATGTTTAAAGTTACTGGACACCTACAGCTGTAAAGTTGTGCCTAATGTTTTAAAACACTCTGGAAACACTATGGTGAGAGTTCTCAAGAGGACATGTATTCACGTGTATAAATATATACTAAATAGCATAATATAAAATCATAGGTATATAACAAACARTTACTGCTAAAATTACATCAGGAGATGGTAGTGGCAGGTACAAGCACAGGTCCAAGAACAAAACAACCACAACAGATACAATAATCCACTTCTACAATAAAGTTACTTGCCTGATCAGATGTTTCCGTCTGCAGCTCTTGCTCTTGACTTGAAGAATGCTGAAGTGATGGATCAATGTKTTCTTCTACTAAAGACTATAAATCTTTGTGACAGTGAAATTCTTTTTTAAGAAGAGACCATCACCAATATTTTTGCCTAATAGGTTMTAATGCTGCTTGTGCAGCTCAGTGTGCCTTTACTACCATTATCTTTTCAGGATCAAAACTCAGCAACACGTGGAAAGTTTAGTGAAAAAGGCTATTTTGTAGGATAATAACACACCRGAGTATCTGAACCTGAAAGTAAGGCCCTCTAATGCCAATTCATCTGTCTAAGTCTGTCATAATCATAACTGTCTCCATCCTTTTGATTTGCACTAAGTGCCCAGCAGAAAGCATCTCTATACACTACAATTGCTGGTTTTGCTCTGTGATCAGTTGTTTTGCTACTTAAGTGGCAGCTTAATACATATTTCTGGACTACCCTTTGTGGTTTTGCCCATGTGTCATGTCACAGAGTGAAAGCAAAGTGAGCCTCTCCCACAGAGTGATGGGTCATCCTCTAAGGACAGGGGAGAATTCACAACAGCCTCTCTTCCTACCTCCACATATTTCCTGCCCCCAAACAAGACYTTCTGTTCATAATTGAAGGAGAATACAAGAATAAGCAGGCAGGAAATTCATGGGACAGCTTAATTATTAGTTTCTGCCTGTCTCAGAGTATCRAATAAATTGGCCAAATTTGCTGATCTGCCTGAAAACTAACTCAGAAAATGAACCATGAAAAAATATAATTTTCTTTTGGATCAGTTAGTGAATTAGTGATCTTACAGGATTATTGTCATTGGAGCTACATAAAAGATAGAGCTGGCATGCTTGTGTAAAGAAAATAGAGAGCAGGAATAGCCCTTTTGGAATTAGTTCCTACTATAGACTGAGTCAGTTGGCTGTAAACTCACAGAATTAGAGCAGACTTTACTTAATAAGCACAATTCTGTGTTTCTTCTAAAGCAAGCATTGAATGAACTAGGATATTTTTTATTAAAATGTACTTAAGCATASATTTCTTACAAACAAGCATTTTAATTAAATTTCTCTTTATAACTTGTTTTTATTCCAGTTATTATTATAATGTTTCATAAGCTATTCCCCAAAATTGCATTCTTCAGTGGGGGCCACTGGAGATAAAAAGAAAAGCTCCCTAAAGGGAAGACATCCTATGTGATGTGCAGAATGGCCTGATATTAGAATGCATGGTTTGACCTGGACAGACACTGCTGCACTGTGATTTTACAAATTGCTTTTCCTTTCTTACAGCTTAGCTTTGACAGCTGTAAAGCAGAAATAATTACACAGGCCTCCTCTGAAAGAGCATTCAGATTTGTGAGGATGGTGTGCTCTTGGAGAAATGTGCATTACCAACAGTTACTAAGCCTTCCTGGGGTTAATGGAAGGAGGTAGACCTAGGGATAAGGGGGAGATTAATCTCTTTTTCTTTTCTTCCTTTACAACACTTCATTTGGCTTATCTTTCAYGAAAACTGGAAGAAAAGCATCATTTAGGTAACTAAAGTGCTTAATCCCAACTTTAGAGATATAAGAGGTTCTACTGCCATCATTGGCATTGCCTGCGTGGTAARGCTTGTCACGTGTGTCAGCAAGGACTGATGATGAGTTGATAATAAAAAACCTGTCTTTGAAGCGTGCAGGAAAATTGTTTTGGATGATTAGAAAGTGGTCAACAACAGCTTGCCCTGTATTGTGTTCCTTAAAGGAAATGTCAGCCCTAAAATTCCTTAGTGTAACTTCCCAGCTCCTATCACTGTCCACCACAGGACAAGCTGCAGATTTAACAGAATGCTTGGGAGAGTTGAATACCAAACAATAAAGCTGACAGAACATAAAGCAGTTTGARGTAGTAATAAAGCTGCTGGGATTTGCTGTAAATGGCACCAAGTTTGTAGCAACATTATGAAAGTCTGCTTACATCAGATGTGTTGGGTACCCACTGATGCACAAGATCCTTTTCAGACAGCTATGTCAATTCATGTCAGAACAACAGAACAATAAAGCAGTGTATTCTGCAAAAGTTGAAGATTATGAAATAAAATTCCAGTGGATTTGATCTGTTGAGTGTTGTATTCTATATTTTTTAAGATTAAATCAGACTTTCTGATGAATCCTGACATCTTTATTTCTTCATTCCCCAGCACAACTAAAATAACCAATAAACACAAAAAATTCTCCTGCAGAGATTGTGATATTATTTTTCTTCCAGGTTTTGAAAGTCTGGCTTTTTGATGTACAATTCATTACTTATTTTATGGGTGATTGTAAAAATAAGCAGCCAACTAACTAGATCTGTGTTCCCAACCCCAAACATCAACAGAGCCATAAGCATAGGTTTATTTGAAAAAAAAATTGTTTATGGYTTTTATAGAACACTTTTGGGCAAACTTTACAATGGTTGCTGAGAGGCTTCTGAAAAAATATTACCTTGCTAGAAAATTATTTTGGTCTTCCTACCTTGCAATGACTGGTATTTCAGGTGGATACTTATATAGCTTTGTCAGCAGAACTTTTTATCTAGAATAACATCATTTCTGGGGAGTTCAAAAAACATGTATATAACGGCTTATGTCCTTTGCCCACTGCAATGACTGTATTTGTATGATGATAACRTGGAAGTTCTAAGGACAACAGTCCTATAAGAAAAAAATCATTTTATGCCACTTTGTGTACATAATGCCACATTTTCCAGAGTTCTTSAAGAGGTCCTGTATTGTGTTTATGGTGTGCTTCATAAACTGCACTGAGCAAAGCAGCAAAGACTAATGGTAAGCTCTTGACACTGCTATGGGGAGCAGAACAAGGTGATCCAAAATTACTTTATATAATGTAATAAGGGAGGTGATGACACACAAAGAAGTCAGGAAAGAGTGCACTGGGTTGGCAAGCAAAGTGTGCAGTGTGGTGTGGAACTGGGAGATCTCAAAAATCGTAACAAGGCTGAAGTGGCTCCATCCCAAGAATATTCACACCAATAATGAAGTGCCCAGAGGACATCAGTGTGTGGGGGAAGCTCTCATACCTTTTCAGGGAAATATCCATGGCTGGGGCCCATCTGAAGAGTTTTTATAATAATTCAAACAAGGAAGGAGACAGCTGATGTCATGGTAAAGCCAGCCTTGATTGTCTTTAAGAGTTATTACAATCAAGGGAAGTTCCTGAGGATTAGAAGTAAAAAAAAAAAAAAAAAAAAAAACAAACACAAACCTCTCCTATTTTGAAGAATAGCAAGAAAGTGAATTTATAGAAACACAAAGTTGTCAACTTTATTTCAGTCTCTGGCAAGATGATGAAGCAAATCCTGCTGGAAACCTTTTCCAAATGTATGAAGGAGAAGAAGGTGGTTGGGAGTAGTAAAGAGTTTTATAAAGCTAAAATTTTGTCTGATCAGCCTGATAGTAGATTTCTACAAGAGCTGTCTCAGTGGGCAAGGGGGGAGCAGTAGAAGTTGTTTATCTTGGATTCAGCAATGCTTTTGACGTGATCACTTAACTTCCCTAGATAATCTATGAAATAAGAACAAGATAAATGAATGGTGAGGTGGACTGGAAGGTGGATGGAGAGCTGGGCACAAAGGGTTGTGATTAGCTGCAMAAAGTTCAGCTGGAAGCCAGTTATTAGAGAGGTACCCCAGGGATTTGTACTGGAATCCATGCTCTTTAAGCTCCTCATTAGAGTCTTCTCTCACCAAGTCTGCAGAGGATGTAACACCAGAAGGAGTGGCTGATGCACCAGAGGGTTGTGCTGGCATCCAGAGGAACCAGAACAGSCTGGAGAAATGGGCTGGCAGAAACCTCCTGAAGCTCAGCATAGGTAGAGTGCAAAATCCTGCCCCTGGGGAGAACAGCCCCATGCACCAGTACAGCACAAAAGCAGCTTTGCCGAAAGCTGCCCCCAGAGCCCTGATGGTCAGCAGGTTGTGGAAGATTCAGCAGTGGGCCCCGGCAGCACAAAAGGACAGCCACCTCCTGAGCTGCATTAGGGAGAGCATGGCCAGTAAATCATGGAATCACAGAATGGTTTGGGACTGGAAGGACGTTTAAAGATATCTGCTCCAACCCAYCTGACATAAAGAGGAATTTCTTTCACTAGATGAGGTTGTTTAAAACCTGGTCCAACCTGACCTTGAACACTTCCAGGGATGGGGCATCCACTATGTCTCTGGACAACCTTCCACTGCCTCACCAACATCAACATAAGAATTTCTGCCTAATATCTAAATTAACCAATCCTCTACAGTTTGAGCCTGMACTCAATCCCACTGTCTATGTCACGGATGCAGATATTAATCAGTTTTGGTCCCAATATGGACCCTTAACSGACACAACTCATTACTGGTTTCCCCTCAGACACAGAGACATTGACTGTAAGCCTTTGGACATGGCCATCCAGCCAACCCATTATCTGTCCAAGAGTCCATCCATCAAACCCTTATCTCTCCACTTTAGTGGCAAGAATGTTGTGTGGGACTGTTCCAAAGGCCATACAAGAGTCCAGGTAGGTGACATCAGTGCCTCTTCCCTTGTYCACTGATGCAGTCACTCCATCAGTAGATTGGTCAGGTGCCATTTGCCCCTGGTGAAGGTCACAGGAGATGACATTGTTCCTCAGCTTTAGTGAAACAGACCTAGTGTGCCATGCCCGGTCCTGGTGGCTGGACCAGACAATCTTCAAAGGTCCCTTCCAACCTCCACTATGCTGAGAGTCAATGGTCTCTGATGGGACATTTGATTGTAAATCACCTCATATAAACATAATTTTATGTGGAAAACTATCCAAAGGAGTAATGAAAACTGCGTAGTGATCAATTCCAACATAACAAAACATGATTAGAAGACTGCTGATATGCTAGAGTTCTTTTGCTGAAACTCTAATGACTAGGCAAAGATGATATTACWGGAACTTCTGAAAAATGCAACTTAAAGAGACCTTGGAAACATCAGTAGGACAAAAAAAATAAATATCAAGAGTCACCAAGAAGAAGCAAGAAAACAAAGGAAATAACATTGCAYTTACCTCGGGAAAATGCAAGGTAACTAACTTAAGGAAAATAATATTTAAAAAAAGAGAGAAAACACAATCAAATAATAATTAAAACCTGGTGTTGATAGTAGATAAAAAATAAATGAAATTAATGTGGGAAGCAATGTTGCAACTAAAGAGCAGAGAATAATGTGATTTTCTGCTGCCTACTCTGAGACCTTGCCTCACAAAAGAAAGACACCTGGTGAGATAACATCTGGTACGTTCACAGATACACAGATTTTAAGGTCATTTTTATCAGACACCCAGCAAGAAACTTTCGAGTTCTGACATCCAATATCTTGTGGTTCAGGTTTCCTCTTGAAAACTTCTTGGAAGTTCAAATTTCAATATTGTCCTGAACTTGTTGGGACATGAAAAAGCACCACCGGTTAGGAGACTGATCACATGTTGTGATTTTGCTCTTGGCTCTTCAGACTCAGAAAACAAGGACCTGGAAAGAAGTGRTGACAAAAAGATGTGTTTCTGAAAAGAAGCAGGGGGGAAAGAAAGACAGGGACCGGAAAGAAAGACAGAGACCAGAAAGAAGATGAAGGTTCTAGTTGGAATAAATATCCTGGAAGTCTGGGAGGTGGATGAGATGCATGGGATGGGTCTCTGGGGACACCCAGGAACCTCAAGCTGGTACCATCTGTGGCTGGTGACTGCAAGCAGCAGCACAGCTTGGACCAACACGACCTTCTGCCTGAGCATGATGGATCAGCAGTGACCTCCCTGCAGGGAAGGAAAATTGAGGTCTGGTGAGCACAGAGCCATAGGGGRGAGGGAGTGAGCCAGAAAATCAGGTGGGAAAAACTCCTACCCTCTTCCTTCTTGAATAAACCCCAGTATCCAGATACACCACAGGTTATCATTGACTCTTTCTTATCCATGACATAAGTCAGAGAAAAGAAGAAACTAGGCCCTCATATACACTGGAGGGCTTGCAGGACAGACTTAAACCAAACTGTAGTTCTGTGTCCAAAGCAAAAAAATCTCAGGGTCCCTTTTAGTTAGTTTAACACGTGAAAGACACACCCCTAGTTTCAAACTATTGATGATGATGATGATGATGATGATGATGATGATGATGATGATGATGATGATGATGATGATTATTATTATTATTATCACCACCATCACCACCATCATCATCTAATGATAAACAAGCAAGTCAAGTATTTGAAGGAAATTTTCTGACTTATAGAATACATGGCTTCTTTGATGTTAAGGAAAACCCAAACCAACCAAACCAAAACATAACCCAAAAACTCACTAACTAGTAGCATATATTTTCTTTTGCATAAAGTGTATTTTCCCTTCGCTTTCATCAGTTACCAATGGAAACTCAAACCATGCCTATGGGCATTGTTTTAAACCAAAATTGTAAGAAATATRAGTTTACCATTAAAATCTAAAACCTTTACAAGATCAATAAGGGAAGGAGAAGATGCAGAGACTCTGGGTATTTACCAGGACTATTGAATTAATTGCTTGTACTGGATACATCTTCATCATCTTTACACRGTGCAGGTACCTACATTTTAGTTAATTGTCTGGCTTCCAGAGAAGAATTCCTGAAGCTACGCTAACTAACTGGCTTTCAGTTAATTTTATTTATGCTAAAAGTCTCCTTTAGTAATGAATCACAAATTTATAGATATTAAAATAAAGGGAAACTAGAAAAGCATGTTTATATGAAATATTTTCCTTGGGAATAAATCCATATTAGCTKTATACTTAYATTGGAGTGGGATAAGATTCACAAGAAAATGATACAATATGGATCATTTCGGTGCAGATCACAAGGAATGACTTCAGTGTGCACCAGGGGCTCACAGAGCTCCAATTAACTGAGGACAACCTGGAGGTAAAACCCTGTATCAATGTACACGACTGTGTAATGCACATCAGTCATCAGTGCACTCAAGCCTCTCCTGGCACCAGTCCTTCTGACCTCTCTGTCCTTCTTTCTGAACTCGTACAGAGCTTGATTACTCTAATTGCTTGGAAACTGCACATTATAATTTCTGGGGTTATTTTTTTTCGACTCAGGGATGCACAAACCTAAACTGGTCTCACTCTTCACTGAATCCTGTTATGAATTTTTCTCTGCACTCACCTCATTAACAATACAGTGCCAAAACTAAGTTCTTTAATAAGCTAAATAGACTGAGCTCCTAAAGTTTTTCAACATAAAATATKATTCATAGAGTGTTTTTACTGTCCTCCTGCCATATTCCTCCTTGCATGAGTATTTTTCTACATCATTTAAAAGTCTGCATCACAGAACTGTTGGGAATCTTGACAGATCTTGTACAGAGACAAGGCRATTTCTTTATTTTTGTTTGACAGTTCTGCTTTTTATACTTCTGAAGGYGATATTAGTCCTTTCTGTTACAGTGCTTCACTGCCAGCACGTTGAGATTATATTCTTTTGTTGAACAAAAGGGGTTTTTTTTATGACTTACCAGTTTCCACTATAAGGTCCTTTATCAAGTAAATTCAGCATGAATTTCCTGCTCTTGCACATGTTATTGAGCAGCTGATCATTGGGAAACAATTGTAAGATACTTTACAATTCCCTGTTGAGGAAGAAAGTCTCCATTATTTATCCTACTTTTTTTTTCATACTTTTATGATTTATCTGTAAAAATCTGATATAATTATTAATAACTTTACTATAAACATTATAGATTGGTCAGTTCATGGATGACTCCCCTTTAACAGCTGCTACAACAAGTGACATTAATCCATTTGATGTTTTATTTGTTSCACAGAAAGTAAAATATTGTGTAGTATTTTCTAAAATGCCCTGCAGAGATTCAAGTGTGGTACATCAATATGTTTATCTTGATCAGATGGATGAATTATAGCAGCATAGAATGGGAAGAGACATTCCATGTCATTGGATTACAGTTTTATTTTGTCACAAACAATGATGTTATGTAATGCATTCTATATACTGCTCTATAAACAAAGAAGGATATTTGCCTGACTAAAATTAGCCTGGTGTATCAAAACCTCATTACTATTAAGATTAAAAACTTTCTTCTAAATTCTAGCATAATTAATTATACTCATTCTTCCTAGTCCCACAATTGCCCTTTTCCTAAAAGAGTTGTTCTCTCATTTTGAAATTTAGCCCCAGATATTATTTCTAAACATYATACTTTTTTTTCCCCCCCAGGTAAACCAAACCCAACTGTTTTACTCTTGGGATAGTAAAAAAGACTCATYGTTCTTGGATTTCCACAGAAATTATTTTCCACAGTTATACTATGATCACAAAAATGACAGGTTTATTTGATGAGCCACATAGATAGACATTAATCATGGGGTTTGCTGTTCTGTGTTTTGGATAACCATTTTATCATTATAGTTTTCTCTGACACTGAAGTCAAGGAAAGCACTCTTGAGTTTTTTGCAAGATTTGTCTGTCCTACTTAAAGCTACAAACGAGGCTGGTGGTCTTTTCACTCAAGAAGTCTCACAACTCCAGTTTATTTATTTATTTATTTGATTGATTGATACTCTTTCCTGTCTGGGGAGATTCTCAAAATAGATCTTATAAGAAAGAAGTTTCTAGCTATAAAAATCTTGCATTTCAGCAAATGCTGCTTTTGCCCACCTTTATTATCAATGTTATGCTTTCTGCTTTATTCACAGCACCACACAAAGCAAAARTATATATTGAACATTTTTCCTTGTTATGCACCCTTACCTCTTACGTTTCCATTCGAGTGTAGCAGGGGATGCACACATTCCTTAGGAGCCCACCTTCACTGCAATATGCCTACTTACCAGGCCATGACCCAYGATTTTTACTGGGCCATTTAAACTTCAATGATGGTTTTGCTTTCTTTATCAGCTGCCTGCATTAAATATYCTATCTGAATTCATTATATTGCAGTGGTTCTTTTTCCATATCATATTGTATGTCAAACTAGAATAGTCGTTTTCACCTCTTCTTTTAAACAAGATTTTTTTTGTGTGTAATGAAAGATTCTCTGTGTTTGTGAAATCATGGCTTCTTGTGCATCCAATAAAATGTCCCTGAAGTATTCACAATGTCCATTAACGCTTCCTTCTTTAAATTTATCACTTCATATAAAACATCATTAAGTATTGGGATTAAATTTATTCCTTATTATAAAACATCATTAGTGTTAGGATGTTAATATAATCTCTTTAATTCAGAGAAATATTCAACAGTGCCTGTTGTAAGTGATTACAATTGGTGAGAAAATTCKAAGAGTTTTGTGAGCTTAATCATTTCCAGAAGTCCAGATGATTTTTTGTAGATGTGGACACATTTTTTTCCTCACCAGTGTAGCCGTAGCCGCTGTAGTGACTAATCCCACAAGTCTCCCCCAGCAACTGGACCCTGTGTGGTTCCTCTTATTATTTCAGAGTCAGCTCTCTAATTTGCCAGTGTTCCCAGTGCTTATTGTTGCTCCTTACAAGCAGCCTCACAGATCTGTTGCTAAGTCCTGTAACTATTTACTTTAAACCTGCTGCTTTCCTGAACGTGCAATTTTATCTGTATTGTAAAACTGCCTATGAAAAAATACTCCTTTTTGAAAAGCTCCATATCTCTGCAAGAGAAGAAGGAGTTTCTAATGGTAAGGCAGGATGTCAGTGAGAATGCAATAAGTGCACAACCAGAGAAGTCTGGGAGATTGTCAACAAAGTAAGGGGGAACAGAAAGGAATCAGCCTTTTCTGCAGGAACAGACAGGTTTGTACTTTTGAGGAAAAAACATGGGGTGCTAAAACATTTCTGTGTGATTCRAAATATGACCTGACTGCACATAATTATGCCCAGAAGGTGTACTATTTCCTTACCACGGTGTTAAAAGAAGAAGCCTTTCTTGTTGACTGAAAATGCTTAAGAAAATGAATGGTAAAAAAAAAAAAAAAAAAGAAAAAAATCCTATTCTTTACAGTGATGAAATTGCATAGTACCACTAATGTTGGAAGGGACCTCTGGAGTGGTCCAACCTCCCMACTCAAGCAGGAGCACCTATGGAGAATTGCTCAGGACTGTGTCCAGAAACTTTTTAATATTTCCAAGAACAGAGATGCCACAACCTTCCTGGACAAACTATGCCAGTGGCAATCAATCTCACAGTGAAAAAAACATATGCTCATGTTCAGAGGGAACTTCCTGCCTTTGTGCCCATTGCCTCTGGGCCTGTCACTGGGTGTACCTACATAGTTCATTGCAAGGGCACTCTGTTGGATCACCTTTTGTCCAGCAGGACCTCAGGACCTTTGCTGCAAAGCTGCTTCCCGGCTGCTCAGGCCTCAGCAGATATTGCTGCAGGGGTTTATTGCCCTCCAGGAGCAGGACTGAGCTTTTTTTGTTTTTGAACTTTATGATGTTCTCATCAGCCCAGTTCTCCATCTTGTTGAGCTACCTCCAAATGGCAGCACAATGTGGGAATTAATCAGTCTGGATCAACAGGGGAGGAATTTCCATCCATGACCTCCAAGACCATGTTACTCCCATACATTTCGYGTCTGGAAATTTCTTTCATCCAGTGATTTCATATTCAGACACCAAAACGAAAATGTTCTTATGAAAGGCTTCCCTTTGACAAGCTCTGTTTTTCTGATATTTTAACAGCTCATTTTATGCCTTCCAGACATTCTGCATTCTCTTCTTTTCAGGTAATGAGTACATCTCTACTTACTGCCCAGGTGCAGAATGAAAGACATCTGTGATCTGAGTTATAGAAAGCCAACAAAGGGAAAGAATATACATTACTGCTTCAATCTRTAGAGAAATTTCTAGATTCAAGGTCATAAGTCAAGAAAAGCATTAACTTCTCAAAGGGGCACTGAGGCACTGTGGGGACAGCTTGAAGGAACATCATCATAATTCCTCCATCTGGCGACAAACACTCTGTCATTTGCTGTCCTAACAAGGAACACGGTGATTAAATACGGCTGAGCACTCAGGCTAGTTGTGATTTTTTTAATTAAAAGAAAAGCAAATTGTTTTGATTTTTAATCATAGGAAAAAGATGTATTGTCAGCCCTTGTGCACAGACACAATTCAATTCAAATTCTGACTAAGCCTCTGAAGCAGAGAACAAAACCCAGTGAGGCCTTGTTTAGGCTTTTGTTCAAAAATACAGAATCACCTGTAATCAACTGCATTTGCTGATGGATGGTATTTTATGTAGCAATGATTTGGGCTTATTTCTGCTGCTTTGAAAGTTCTCATACACTGGTAYGTGTAGTCCTTTAAATATAGTACAGGCTGTATAGTACAGACCTGACTGAGTCTGGTCCTGGAGAGAGGCAAAAGTATCAGATGTTGAGGAGGGTCTGAGGGCTCTCTTAATCTGCATATTTGCAAAATTTCCCTTTCACTGTAAYAACTAACTCTTTATTTTCTATTTTTCTTATCTTCTATTTTCTTCCCTAAGAAGCTGATACAGACGGTTTTCAGAGAGAAGGATTCTGTCTTAGAATGGACTTTTGGGGTGACCCCCACATTCTTYTTTACAGAAATGTGTTGAAGCAAAAGCAGTAGCAGCAACACAGAAAGTCAGGAGATCATGCACATAACTGAATAGCAGGATTTGTTGACAGCTATGTCAGAGCATCATGTCTGCTGAAAATGCTCTGGTTTGGTGCCAAAACCCATTAAAATCACAGAACATCCTCTGTTGATTTCAACCAGATACTTTGTTTTAAGTAAAAATGCATCCTCTGAACATAAGCCCTCTCTGTTACCTTACGTAATGCTTGGTAATTAACCAACAAGAGTACAATTAACTGATTTCAACTCCAGCAATTCCTGTTGCTCTGGTGATTTTATGCCAAATCTACCACAGGTGAGCGGTACTCGGAAGTTCTTGCCACTTCAAGAGTGCCTGATGGACTATATGAGATAAGACTGTGGATCAGCTCCACTACCTACATTTCATTTATAGTAATGATTTTTTTTCCAAGCACAAAGTCTGAGCATGGTGTGGGTAGGACTCCATTTTCCCTTATGTATAGCAGAATCTTTCACCATACTGTCATGGAAACATGTAAGAAAATACTCTGTGCCTAATTTGAGACAGTACTAAAGAAACATTATATTATTTAATTAAACAGCAAAAATAATATGCAGAGAGAGAGCRAGACAAGAAGAGAGAAGGTTGTCAATACAAAAATATGTCCTGTTATCCTGTGGCAGTACTCTGAGATGTTTTTCACATTTGTCTCTGTACCCAGTTAATCTTGTTAACTGTAAATGATGAGTCAAGTTGACAGCTTGGTCCCTATTTATGCTTGTATTTTCTTTATGCTCAAAGTTTAAATAAATGTAATTTGATGGGGATGAATAAACCCTTCAGGCTTTTTACTGAAACGGCTCAGGAAGAGGCTATTTTAAATGGAAATAAAAGAATGCAAACCAGAATTTCCTGAGAGCAAAMTAGCAGAGCAGTTCCAAAATCCTGTGTACCCTGCTTGTGAAGTAAAGAGTGAAAATGGAAAAGAACTTTTATAATGAATGAATTCACTGTCTAATAACTTCAGCTTGGTTAGAATTACAAACAACATGAGAAGGAAAATAGCTCAGATTTATTAAAATGTATGTCTTTAATAAGATATGATATCTGTTAGAGAAGATGAGACAACAATGGAAAATATCCTTAACAGACACCCTGAACACGAGAGATCAGCAAATTCACCTTCTGCTACTGGATGATCTAAACAGCTCAGCTCACCAGTGAAATATGTCTTAATTCATCAGTTTCTGGTCAGATAAAACACTAATGAATCCTCTCCTCTCCTCTCCTCTCCTCTCCTCTCCTCTCCTCTCCTCTCCTCTCCTCTCCTCTCCTCTCCTCTCCTCTCCTCTCCTCTCCTCTCCTCTCCTCTCCTCTCCCCTCCCCTCCCCTCCCCTCCCCTCCCCTCCCTTCGCTTCTCTCCTCTTTTTATGATTCTGTGATGCTGCTGTGAGGGTGGTGAGGCCCTGGCACAGGTTGCCAAGAGAAGCCATGGATGCTTCATCCCTGGAAGTGTTCAAGGCCAGGCTGGATGAGGCTCTGAGCAACCTGGGATAGCGGAGGGTGTCCCTGCCCGTGTCAGGGGGGAGTTGGAAGGAGATGTTCTTTAAGTTCTTTCCAAACCAAACCATTCTGTGATTCTCTGATTCAATTTATTGCTGAAGACTGCAGAGACATTCGCGCAGACCACTGAGGTTTCTGTTAGCACAGAGTGATGTAATTCTTGTCAGACTGACATTCATTCTCACTTGCTTCCCCATTTCTCTCAGYTGAGAGCCAGATTTCAGCAGCAAGCAGAAAACTTAGAGGAAAAAAAATAAAGAAAGAAATATAAAGCTTTCACAAAATCATTTTGTGCAGATGTTAGCATCTTAGGGGTATCCATAGAGGTTCACACACTCTCAAAACTTCCAGCTGAAAGATAGATGACACCTAGTCTAATAAGGACTGGTCTCTGAACAGGCATTCATTGATTTTAATCTTGTTAAATCATGCTGTAGTTTCTCATAGACATAAAGAAGGAAAGAAATACAAAACACAACTCAGTAATAACCAAATTACCCAGGAGATGAAATCAACAATTTTACTGACTTCTCAGGCTAAAGAACAGGAGTTTAAAGGAATTTAAAGGACAAGTAATGAAATCTGGTGTGTTTTACAACATGGTAACAAAACAGAAATAAGTACCTGCAGAGAAAGCAGATTTTTAAAGGCAAAATGTGAAGAACACCCTGAAACAGGAGTAAGAAAAGATATTCCAGTGAGATCCAAACTCTCATGATATTCACTTTTTCATAAAAACGATAATGCTGTATTTATTTTTGAAGCACGCWTATGAGTTTCTTTATAAGGCTAATCCATGGAATCATGGAAGAGTTTGGGTTGGAAGGGACCTTTAAAGGTCATCAAGTCAAACTTCTTTGCAATGGGCAGGGACATCTTCAACTTGATCGGGTTGCTCAGAGCCTCGACCTTGGATGTTTCCAGGGATGGGGCATCTACCACATCTCTGGACAACCTGTTCCAGTGTTTTGCCACCCTTATTGTAAAAATCTTCTTCYTTATATGTGATCTAAATTCACCCYCTCTCAGTTTAAAACCATTACCTATTGCAACAAGCCCTGCTAAAAAATCTGTCCCCATCTTTCCTTTAAGYCCCCTTTAAGCACTGAAGGGTCACAATAAGGTCTGCCGTTGCTAAGTCTCCGGTCAAAAAGTGTGTTTGACACTTTTCAGAGAGGATACTCTGGACCAGGAACATTGTGCAGTCCAAAAGCAGAAATCAGTCTCAACTTTGAGTACCAGTTCTTGAGATACAACAAACAGTAAATCTTAACCAAATGCCCAAATATTCGTGGATTGGGTTGCTTTTCATTTTTTTTTTCTTTCCTTTCTTTAGCTAGATGGTGAAAGTGTTCTTGGATTGCACAGAAAGTGTGCTTTCTCTGGGACAAACATTCACAGAAAGAGGGAGGGCCAGGGCTGGGGTTCAGATCTGGRCAGTGTGCCAGGTTGCAGCCTGTTCCCAGTCTCACCAGTGGCYTAAGAAGCAGTTCAGGGCAAACATCTCTTTCTGTTTTCTCCATCTGTAGAATCACAGCATCACACATGTGCTCAGGGCTTTCAGCCACCTAAAGTGAYACCATTCCTATCGTGGAGAGATAGCAACCAAATATCACTGTAATTATTGCCACTTACTATCCTCTCCTTGGATGGAGTGAAACTTAACCCACTAATGCTTGTAAAATGCTCCAAGATTCCGCAGTGAGAGCCAGCATGAGAATGTAGAGCATTAGCCTTGTAAGTGACAGCAGAGTGCACTCTGGAAGGAAGAATAACAAAAGATCATTGGGTCAAATTCTCCAAACTCAGAGGAATTTTCCCAAGAGCGTGTCTCAGTAGCAGCCGTCACCCTGATGTTAAGCAGTACTGACTTTAGATGAACACCAGAGCATCATAAGGTCTCCTCCTTTTGCTCCTGAGCTGGAGGGATGGTATTTGGTATTGTG